>VXBL01005640.1:3458-45032 GCA_013400195.1 Aramus guarauna | reverse complement strand
TTTTTTTCTTTTTTTTCTCTCCTCCAGACTCTGAGCAGGATGTTATTTCACTTCTGGTGTGTGACTGCAGGTTTCTCTTACGGACCATCAATGCATAAGCAAATTACCAAACTCTAACACGGTCAGCATAATGGTTGTGCATCTATTTGAAGGTACTGGTCATCTTGAGGAAGCCATGAGCCATTGAGGACTTGGTGTTTGAGACTCGGATCTGTTCAGTAGATGTTTTGTGCCTCCAAAGTATTCCAGATACCTACCCTGTCCACTCTGGCAGTTTGTATTTGTCTATGTAGCCAGAGACACTGTCATTAGCACAAAGACAAGGCACACCATCTTGCAGTATGTACAGAGAATTTCCAAAGATATGAGGAACATTCAAAGATACAAAATAGATGCCAGACATCACTGGCAGTTTGTATTTTTCTTCTCTGCACATATGATACTTGAGACAATCCAGTCTGTATTCAGGATAGTTCATAGAACGCAGTCTTTGGAATCACCTTTACTCTGTGCTGCCAGGTTGGGTTTGCTGTGATAATTGAACTGAGTTGTCGTAGGCTGTAATCTCAGATACTTGTTTACTTACTTGCTTGTATCACCCAGCTCATCTCGCTTCACCAAGCAGTTGAGGGATTAGGAGTCTCTTGCTAATAGAACTAGCTGGTTTGGCTAGACTGGGGGGAGGAACTCATCTAGGACTAAGCAGGGAGAGTACAGGCTTCATCCTTATGCATGAGAGATCACTAGTACCACGACTGCATTGGTGTTACTTGTTTCTCTCACATTCCTTCTCAAGTGGTCCTTGTCTTGCAGAGTATGCGGTCTGCTGTTAGTTCCTCTAAGTTGAGAGAAAGGCATCTGGGATTCATCCAGTCATTTTTGTTGCATGGTTTTATACTTCTGGCCGTGCATAGTCTGTTTTCATTACAAATGTGATATGATGTCACCTGCGCTTTTTGTGAATGTCTGGCTAATTAGGTTGTAGGAGAGACTAGGATAGCTCAAGATTATATCGTTTCTGATTTTATTTTCTTAATTTATGAAGTAATTTCTCTTACTGGCACAGGTTGGAAGATTTGTAATCGGTTCTGCTTTCTCAAAAATCAAACTCCAGTGGTCAGATATTGAGCTTTTTGAACAATAAGTTTGATGCCAGAGCATTTTGCTTGGAGTTATTTGGCCGTATGTTGGGTGCATGGACTTACTAATGAATATTGTTGCCTTAGCCTTAAGCACAGCAAATGACTTTCAGTCCCATATTAGTCCTATAAAAACTTACTATGTGTAGATGCAGTGAATGTATAAAAAGGGTTTGTGGTTGTTTTTTTTTTTTCTGTTCTTGTTCACCATTCCTCTTACACATGCTACTGTCATTGATGTCTTGGTTCAGGCTACAGTATTCAGTTCTGCCACTTGCAGATGCAGGAATTCTTTTTCTGAAATAGCTGGATGACCTGGAGCTCCGTCAATAAATCTGTTTCTTGAGGGTTCCTTCCCAAATCCACTGTTCACATACTGACAGCTAATGTGTTGATGACTTATGTGAACAAGCAGGGTGAGGCACTTGATTATCATCCCTTCATAAGAAAAAACATTGAGTCTGGAGAGCAATGTCTGTCTTTGGGAACCACATTTAGCTTTGCGTGTCTTAGGTCCCAGCAGTGCTCTTTCAGGCTTCTTGAATAAATAGAATAGAATAAAGATGTTGACTAGCTTCTGCTACAATCAATTTTCAACTTGGTATTCCAGTTGGTGTTTGTCACGTTAGTTTGCTACGAGAAAGGGGATACTGAATAATTAGGCTTCTACCAAAGTGGCAGAATGCCTCCCTTTTTTGTCTCAAGACATTTTTTTTTTATTCCTTTGAATTCAGAACAGCCTAAAAAATATCAGAGAGGTCTTTCATAATCATAGTTCATTTTGCAAATATGAGAATGTTATCAGACCTGTTTTTAAAACAAAGATAAAATTGTTCCAACTGACTTACACTTTCTGGCTTAGTTGTTTACTTCCCGGGCAGCACTGTCAGCCTGTTCCTTTGCAATTGCAGTAAAGCTTACAGAAAGTAGGTAATTCAAATAGAAAAAATGTTTTCAAAATGAAAATAAAAAAAAATCCAAACCCTACAAATTGTGTGTATATGAATATATGTGTTTCTGAGACATATATGGCTGGCATTTTTCTGCAGTGTTTCAGTTTGTTGCAGATCAGTGTGTTTCAGTACAGTGTTAATTTTTTTTCCATCTTGAAATTTCTTAAGACCCTCACTTGTATTTGTCTTCTAATTAGCAATTTATCATTTTGCTCTGACTGGTATTATTTTTCTAATGGTTAGTTGCTTTAAAGGAACTATGACAGTAAGTTAGGTGGAGGATAGTAGAATCAGTGTACTCTAAGCTCATAAGCATAGACATCTTTTATGTGTCTTTCTAGAAGGACAAAATGGTGATGAAATCAACTCCAAATTAATTTCATCAGGTTGTTTCAGAATTCTCCTTGAACCAATTATCCATTTTGTTGTCCTTCCCCAGCAGGTTTTGAGACTGTAAGAGGAAGGACTGGATGCTTGAAACACATACAGAGCTGTTCTTGGCTACCTCCTCGAGTCTAAGCCATGTGTAGCTCCACTCTTTTCAGCCTTTATGAGCCTGAGCTGCTGCAGAGTGGTGGAAATGGATCAGAGAGTGCATATGCAGCAGCAAACAACTACTTGGGCTGCTGAGTCTCTTTCCTCTAACAGGCTTAAGTGATACTGTCTCTGTTTCAGAAAAGTCTAAACAGGGTGGAGTAGGTCATCAACTTCTGCTGTGTCTTCCGTGGTTTAGGTGATTCAGATACTAAATTCAGGAGACTGGTACTTCAGTGTTGTTTCCTGAATGTAGTTAAAATTCCTTATGCTTCTAGGCAAAGGAGAGCATTACCTTGCTGGTCATGTCTGGGAGAAGGGGTGCTACGGAGCTATCTTTTCAGATAACTATTTATGCTGTGATGAATAGGTTCCTTGAGTTACTGTCAGTGAGCACATGTAACTTGTTCTCTGTGGTTCTTTTGTGTTACCAACTTAATAGCTTTAGAATAATGTAAATGTGCATCATGTCCATTTTGGCCTTTATGTCTTTTATAGGATTTTTTGAGGAGGCAACAATAGTATGTGCAGTTCTCCTTAGTTAATAATTCAAAGTGCACGAAGTATGTGTGTGCCTACAGGTAGGACGTCTTGACTGTAACATGGAATTACTCTGGGTGTAGAACAACAGCCAAGTTGCAGCCCATCAGTTGATTGTGGTGACTAACGGTGTGCACAAGTCTTATTTGAACTTACACAAAGCAGTTTTGGGGTTGAATTTGAACTAGTCTATATTTGTCATAAGGAATGTTTATGTACATAGGTAACGATTATGAATCAGTTGGAGTGTGACAGACTGAGCAAACACAGTATTTAGGTTCAGTGATTCTTACTCTGTTAAGCAGTGTCCCAAATGTCTGGATGTGAGGACAGAATGTTGGGTAAACTGGTTCATAAAAGGAAAAATGTTGCTGCTTACAGTGGCTGTTGACTAAAAGATTGCTTTTAAAAATTGATGAATTAACTACTTGTTTCTCTTTCTTTTTTTAAGCATGTATAGAAAATATGATTCAACTAGAATAAAAGCAGAGGAAGAAGTCTTTTCAAGTAAGAGATGCTTAGAATGGTTCTATGAATATGCAGGTAAGGGTGAAGTGCGAATTTCCTCATAATAACAATTTAATCTACATTGCAATATAAAAATTGCATTAACCAAGCTTTTCCAAGACTGGACATAGAGGCTTTTTTGTAAAAGTCTTAAAGACCCTTTTCTTATGTTCTGTGTAGCGTGAAGTTGAAGAGTTCAAAGGGTGATTTTGTCTTTGTCTCTATTCTATAAAAAGAATAGAAAAGATATGTAACTTAGAATGTTTTGGAACCTGTATACTTTACTATTCAAATCTATAGTTAAAGCTGTACTTCTGTCCAAATTGTTGTTACCTCTTTGGTTGTAGAAGTTCTGTCATCTGTCATGATAGTGCTGAATAGTACAGAATCATGCTTCAGGACAAGTGTGTCTTTAATTTAAAAAACAAAACAATAAAAAGGTAGGGGAGGTTATAACATTGGTTTTGTTCCTGCTGAATCTGGTGCCTATGGTTTCAAGCAAAGGAGTGAATAAATTCAAGTATCCCATGTTAGTCTTTACATAGTTTTCCATCACAAGGTATAGGGAAGGTAGACTGAATTGTTTTTCTTGCCCTTGTGTATGAGAACTTTCTTCAGGCATTACTTCTAGGATAGTTAGTTCTGATCTGCGGTCACAAAATAGCCTTTAATAGTGAAGTTGATAATTGTATTAATTTTTTCACACGTGGTTTTCTGAAGAGGAGAGCTTACAATATGGAGAAAAATGATCTCCTGACTGTAAAGACCAAAAGGAAATTAAATAGGTGATTGACAAAGAAAATAAGATCATCTTCCAGTTTTCTGATGCTGTCCAGGATAACGTTGCTCACAGTTTGTTCTGTTTTGTCTACTTCTTACACATAATGAAGAGTGACTTAATTTGATGTAATAAATTTTTTCCTTCTTCTAATAAAATTATATAAACTAAATTAAATACTTTGAGATCTCACTTGTCTGCAGCAATCTGTGAGAGGAGATTCAGACAAATTCAAACCAAATCTAACCTGTTAGATTCTCTGCCTTTCTGACCAGCTTGATTTATTTTTTTACTCTAGCAACAGGGATAACTCATTTTTGCCAAGACTTTCATCGCAAGAAGGTATGAAAGGAAGGCTGTGTATGAAAGAACTTTTGGGTTGCATTGGATGCATTCACCAAGATAAAACAGAGAAAAGTGGAGAGTATGATTCTGTTTACAGTATTGAGTAACATTCTAAAAAATGAATTTTCAAAGAATAATCTATTTGTGTTCTTGCTTCTTAAGTCTCTTTTATGTAGGCAGACAGTTGACACTGCATTTGTGGGGTTTTTTTCCCTAGTGTGTCTTTACAGAATGAGTCTTTTTAAAGACTGTTGTGTACACTCAGAGAACTGTGAGATGTCATGAGAAGATGGCAAAAGATATAATTAAACCTTGTTATTTCTAGAATAGTAGGTCACCTAATAATAAAACATAGAATGATCTTCCCTTTGTAAAACCTAGTTTTCTTGCAGAGGTGATCTCTATATTGGATGAAAGTAGGCATTTCGGCCTCTAATTAGTTTTTTTTTTTCCTCAGATGAGCTCTTTTAAACATGAGTAAAATAATTCTAACAAGTCCGAATACTTAAAATATATTTAAACAAAAGTAGAATTGCACGGTACAGTTCTTAATGCCTATATAACTTTTTCCAATAGAGTATTGTAGAAGTTACAAATATCTTAATTTAACAGCATGTTTTGATGGTAGTGGTTTCTAATAGCATCTGTCTTTTGAATCTTTTTTCCTTTTAAGTCAGCAAAGAAATAACTGTAATTAATTTCTTCCTTCCCCCTGCACTTACTAAAATTCAGATAATGTGTGGCTGTGGTACAGCAATATGAATAAACAGGAATATGAGATTTTTATTCTAGGCTCTTTTTTGCAAATGGCATTATATAAAGATAGTATATGAGACAATAAGGAATGAGATTCTGGGAATGATAATGTCTTGTATTCTACAGAGCTATGCATCATGCTTTTATGTGATATGATCTTAGGATGACAGTGGAGATTCAAGCCAAGATACTAGTTTCACTGACCATTGTCAACTCATTTAACCGTAGTAATATTTACATAGATGTTCTGCTAGACTTAAGTGGATTCTTAAAGATCTTACTAATTTACTCTTCCAAGATTCTCTCAGTAAATGGATAGAATAAAAGATGTTGTCAGGAGTGAAAAGTTGTTTTACAGTTTTTCTGTCTCTGTTTCCAAAGGTGAGATAAGATTTAAGTGTATCCAAGTCTGATAGTACATGTGGAAATACTTACTGCATGTCAAAACAAACAAACAAAAGCTGTATCGAAATTCAGGTTGTACTGTATGATTGCATTTCTCTTGTGCTGTAAAGGTCAGACTGTTTTAATTTTCAGAGATAAGTAAAATGCATTTTGTTTGCAGGCACTGATGACATTGTAGGGCCAGAAGGTATGGAGAAATTTTGTGAAGACATTGGAGTTGAACCAGAAAATGTAAGTTCAAGATCCATTGAAAAGATGCCTAAGCTGTTGTACATGAACCAGTCTCATACCTCTTATTTTTCCATCACGAGTTAAGAAATTCTTGAAAGTCTTTAAAAAATTAAAGAAATATAAACCAAGGAGTTTTATATACACATTTGGAAACAGCTTGCCTTTATTTTAACCCCAAAACTGTTAACTTGTAAAAACTCAGTTTGTCTTTGCTGCCACCCCTTCTCTTTCACTATCTGACCCTGCCAAAAAAATAAAAAAATAAAAAAAAAAGTTAATGGTTGTCTTTTCTGAAACAATGCAACAACCCTGGAGATTTAATGTAGCAACTACAAAGTAATGTTTTCTTTGGGTTTTCTAGGAGAGAAAGGGATTTCAAATATTGTGAGCAATATTAGTGCTCCCATTATGCCATTTCAAAACACAAGTAAGGATTATATATGATTACATATAGGTATTTTAGATGTATATACATATAATTAAATAAAATTTTAAAAGGAATAGTTGCGCCTTTTACAGGCTTTTTCCTAGTGCCTCCTTCGTGCTCTTTAAATGTATATGCAAGTGCCATCTTTTGCAGGATTCCTAAAGCATCGTCTCTGACTAAGTAAAATAAGAATTATGGTTTTGAAAGATTTACTGGAAATATAAGACATTATTTGCTAATTTTGGAATTTATTACTATACTAACCCTTTGAGATTGATGCAGACATTTGGGTAATGTAAGTAGGTATTCTGATTTTTGCATTAAAAACCAGGCAGAGCTACACTAACAATAGCTAGTTAATGGTCAAGTTGCAAATTTAAATGACTTGATTATTTTTTTTTCTAGTCTGCAGGGTCAGTTGTCCTGCAAGTTTTTTGCATGTATATATCAAAAGTGATTTCTTAAGTTCCTGTATAAGATTGTAATCTTACAGTATCTATCTAAATCCTTTATTGCTTCAGTCTTCTATGTGAGATGTGGAAAGGACTGTGTTTCCTTTTGGGCAAAACAGAAGTATTTATGTATCAGCCTCTGTTTTGATGTATTTTAATGTTAGTTGACCTAGCTTTACTTAACTTCTGTTTGAATTACACTGCATGTTCAGACCTGTAAAATTAGGTAGGCTGATGGTACGCTGGGGTAGCTGGATTCAGGTGGGATCATTATTAGCATTAGAATAATTGAATTTCACAAGGCTCGCGGATTGCAACTGATGTTCATCTAGATGAGAGTTTAACAAATGTCAAATGTAACTTGTTGTCACATTGGTACTTGTATTTGTTTTGGGAAACGTTTTCTGTAGCTTTTGCACCAACTCATCTTCGTCATAGTACTGCTCGCTAGACAACCGTGCATGCTCCCTTGAAGTATGGTGGCTACTGGTAACTTGGGTGGATGTTCACGCTGTATCTTTGCATTGTTATCTTCTCATTGATTGGCTTTCAGGTTTTTTAACTTTGAAAATAGTGTAGCATTTATACGAGAAAAGTATTTGTAGCCTAGTAAACAGTAGTTATTTGAAAAATGTGTGCATCTTTTTTAATTCTTTTCAGTCTCTTTTTTTTTTTCCTCTTCAAAACAGGTAGTTATGCTTGTACTAGCATGGAAGTTGGATGCACAAAACATGGGCTACTTTACATTACAAGAATGGTTAAAAGGAATGACATCACTACAGTAAGTGATAGTTGCAATAAACCCAGTTTTTTAGAAAAACACGCTTTGATGTTTTGACTTGTAACACCTAAAGCAGAGAGATGTACTGTGGAGTAGAAGCCATACTTTTTGATCCTATTTATGGTGATGTGGTCGCTTAGAGACAACTTGAAACCTCACAGCCTTATGTTTAAATACAGATGGGTTAAAATGTCTGCAGTCTCAAGAAAACAGAAATGTTCTGTCCCCGAGGACATCTGTCTTTGTCACTGTCTATTAGATATTGGTATGTTGTTAGAGCACATGTAGTATAAAACGCTAAATAATACAAACCCTTTCTGTGACTCTGCATTGTCATGTTCTTTCTTAGAGTTGCTTTCCCCAGTTGGGAGCTTATCTTCATGGCATAACTAACATAAACGTAGTTGAATAATCACATGTTTTATAGAGAATTGTAGAAAGAACTGTCTTTTGACTTACCTTGCAGAACAGAATCACTAAAACTGTGTAGGGAGTTCTATAGTTTCAGCAAAACTGTAGAAGTATTGTTTCACTGCTGTGGTTTGCTGGTTGCTTGCCATGTGGAGACAAGCTCTTTAGTTTAATCTGTTGGAGAGTGCACTTTCTACAAAGCCAAACAAATTTTTATCGGAGTACCAGTGTAAGACTTTGCTATTTTATCTAAATCTGTTTCACAATGTGAACTTAATCAAGGCATCTTATGCAGACAAACTCATAAACACGCCTTTGTTCAGAGTGATGTATTTTGAAGAGAATGATGGGGATACGTGTTAGAGATTCTTTTCTAAAATGTCAGACATCTGTATAAGAATGCAGACTCTAAATTCACTTTGTGTCCTTCTTGTAGATGTGATACTACAGAAAAATTGAGAAATTCTCTGGATTACTTGAGATCTTTATTAAATGAGCCTACCAATTTTAAACTTATTTATAGATACGCATTTGACTTTGCACGGGTAAGTACTGTGGAAGACCAGCATCTGAAATTAAAACTTTACTTTCATAAGTAATAATTGAAAGACTGTACACTTCTAAGTATGTTTCTCTTAAGATATCACTCAAGATTGCTTCTCACAAATGGAACTGTTCAAGTTCTAAAAAAGTATATGCAAAATGCCAGAACTGGAAAAGTGTATACAATGCTCGATGTTCAGTGGTTTAGTGTTTTGACATGTTTTGTTACCTCTCTGCTTCAAGCTATTTTGTGACTTCAAGGAAATCATTTAGTCCCCATTCTGTTGCATATTGGAGCTTTGCCACTTACTTCCACTAGCTTTATAAGTACCCTGTTTGAATTTTGTGAGCATAAACATATTTAAAACAGGAAGGCACTGCAGGCATTTCTGCAGGTGGTAAACATAACTAACATAATGATAAAAACAAGATGTGATATAATGTAAATACTGTTTCAGAAGACTGTTGGGAAGGTCATTAATGAAGTTCTCAGTATTTATGAAACAATATCCTGTTATCAGTCTTTCTACCATAAAATAGGTATTGATGAAATTGTACCTGGTATTGGAACCCATAATATGCATAAGACTATTCCTACTTAAAGGGAGCAATAAAAGAACTTTAATTTTCTGAATTAACATTTTTTACATGGAATTTGGATATCCATCTTGCTAATGTGATGGAATGTACAGAAGATTTAACATAGGAATGATCACAGGCACAACTGAAGCTCAGATTTCAGTGCAGGAGAACCAAAAGCACCAAGAAAATTTGCAGAAAAAAAAGTAATATGAGAAAAATAATAATAAGAAATTGAACTGATAGCAATTTTGGTAGTTAAATCTGTCAGAAGTAACTCAGATCTGTAGTACATCAGTGCTTTCTGCACGTCAGCATGCAGAGATGCAGGGTAGTTCACTTGTCACCAAGAAAACCTACAGCTGAATATGACAGAATGTGTGGTATTAGTATGAGAGGAAAAATAGCCATATCAACATCTTCGTTCTTCCTTTGCCATGTGAACATTTATTCTGCCAATTTTGTTCAATGTAAAATGCAAAGGCTAGAAATACCTAGTGTTGCCAAAGAGGTTCAAGATACTGATGAAATATTTGGATATATTAAAAAATGTTTTACTAGTAGGCCTGTCAAAAGTAAGTAAAGAAACTTAAGAGGAGGATAGTGGGTAGAGGTTTGTTTTTTTTCAAGAGGTACAAAATTGATGGGACAGTGGTCTTGAAAAAGAATTTAAACATTTAAACAGATGCTGTGACATCATTTGTGACAAAAAACTCCAGATTGAAAACTGGAAGTCAAAAGGATATCAACAGGGGAATTGTCAGAACAATATTAGATTAACAGAATTATTGAACTTTTAATACTGTGCAGCCAGGGGAAGTCTATAGGAGACTGGCATCCAGTAAGAATAGAAATGAATGCTGACAAAGGCTGTTATGTTTATCTAGACGCAGCAGATGAATCAGTACATAATTTTCATCAGAATAATTGAAGTGATTGATAGAAAAAAGCTGATGGGAGCAGTTTTGGGTTTTGATTCAGAAGATTGTGTGATTTCCATCCTAAGGGTAATCATTTTGAGGAAGTACTCCATAGTAAAAAACACTTGTCTGAACTTCTGAAGATTTAAGAGAGGATTTTTGAAAGCATCTGTTGTGATTTGGTATTTAGAGTTAGTTTGTCAATAAAAATAAGTATCATCAAGGTTTTATGCAGCATGCATGCTTTAAGTCAGCATGGATTTGAGGAAATAATTTAAAACACCATATGTTGGTATTAAGCATAAATACATGCCTTGCTGCCTGTTTGCCACTGTCATTGCCAAGTTTGAGAACATACAGATGCATGTATTTCATGGCTTAAATAGGTCTTTTATCTGAAACACTGGGGGGGAATCTCAGACTGTCTATCATCAACATAAAGCAAATAATGAAATTTATCAGAGTTTGTCAATATATTCTTTCCACTGTATCCAAGAAAGATAATATAAGTACCTGGAATGTATGTTAAGAATGAAATTGGAGCATCTGTCATGGCAGATGTGCCATTAGGCAGTTGGAGGTGAGTTTAAAGGGCTAATCTGAACAATTTGTTCTGAACAGTAGTTGGAGAGGGAGAATTTAGAAACTTAACAATGTAAGGCATGTAAAAACAGCATGGCCAAAGTAAAGGCAACAGAGCCTGATTTCATTAACACTTGAGTGTGTGGGAGGAATTCAGAGTATGAACAAAAGGAAAATAAAATACATTCTCGTTAATTGAAAAGCATTGTTCGTCCTGGAATTTGCTTTTTTCCTCTAGATCAGATTGAGTGAAGTCCCTCTTGTATTTGGTGACCAGAATGTAAAACAGTTGATGTTTTCAGAGTTGCTGGCCTCCCCACTTTCCTTCCAAAACAAATCTACATTAAATTCTGTCTGCACAATTTTAGAATTGAGGTATATTTTGTATGAAATGGGTTTCAAGAAGAGAGGATAACCTTGTGGCTAAAGCATTCAGTTGTTGGCTGAAAACTGGGATCTCTCGCTACCGCATCCTTCCTACATGACAGAAGACAAGTCAGTTATGTTTTGAGCTTGTTTTTTTTAATAAAGATGTGTCTTCTGTAGTACATAGAACTGCACTTTTACAGGTGAGGAATAGGGTTCAATCCCATTTGTCTTGAGTAGCTGTCTTGCAGTGTTCTGTTAGGTACTCCCTGTATCCTGGATATCCCCATATCCCTGAGTTTTCTTAATTTAGACTGTGCAGTCTGCAGTCATGAGTACATATAGAGAGATCAAGGTCTACAGTAGCTGATACAGAATGTTATTTTTTTATGATTTCATTAATTTCTGAATTTGTAGCTTAATGCTGTAACTACGACATAAAAAGGTGGGGTTTTACATCCCATCTCTCACCAAAATTTGTTTAATTTCAAGACAACAACAGTAGCTGGATAAACTACTTAAAAATAACAAAATGGAATCTTACATGTACACGTGTTACTTTTGAGATGTGCAGTAGTTATGTTATCGAATATATTAACTTTCCCACTGATTAGGTATAATGAATCCACTAAGTACAGATGATGCTTCTTTTTCTTAGCAGAAACAAAAAAAATCACCCCCTAAGCCTATATATATAAAACTGCTACATTGAACGAAAACTGGGACAGTTCTGAGAGGGGTCTCCATGTGCTAGTGTATTATGTTCCCTCTGCTCATTTGGTAATTAATTTAATCTGAATTTCATGTAATCAGTAGAACAACAGAACAAAGAACCTCCTTGGCTCACTCTTGCATAGTCAATGTTACTTGATAGCTATTTAACTATCCACTGACAGTTCATTTAGTTGTAATAATACCGCAGGAAATATGTGCAGCGATACTATTTTAAGAGACACATGGCTACGCAGAGACATGCAAACAGGGGTATGGATCTAATGGCTGTTGCTTTCTACAAACGTCTGAAGTCACCAACGTGAGCATATGCCTCATCTGCAATAACCATGACAGGTTTTTGAGAAAGTTGATAGAAAGCAGCATCTCTGTATAGCAAGCAGTTAGCCACAAGGAAGGAGATTTTACAAGGAAGTTGTGTTTTAGTAAAAACCACTGTTAGATACTGCTATTTGTTTTTTATTTGTTAAATTATTTTATGTATGGGTGAGGTGTAGTACAGGGAGTTGGGGAAGTGAAAAACCCTGAAATCATGTTCTTTTTTTTCCTTTTTGACCTTTTCCTTTTTTATGCAGGAAAAGGACCAGCGCAGCCTAGATATCAATACTGCCAAGTGTATGTTGGGCCTTCTTTTAGGAAAAACATGGTCCCTTTTTCCAGTATTTCACCAGTTTCTAGAGGTATGAAGTTTGAAACAGAATTACATTTTTTTGATCTGTTTTCTCTGATACTTTAACGAGAGGTAGAATGAACAGCTAAGATTTTTTTGTTGTTGTTGTTCTGATTTAGAATATACTAACTCCCAAAGCAGCACTTGTAACTGGTTATCTTTCCTTTCTTCCTTTTCCCCAAATCCCTATGCTGTTAAGGTTTACTTAATGCAGGACAAAGTATAGAATGTCTTTGATTTGCTTTTGGACATTCATTTTATTGCTGTATGTTCGTTCACTAAAAGATGTCAATCAGAAACATGAGTTATTCAACACTGGTTTGATTACTTAGTGGTTTCTTTAATCTTGTTTAGTTTTAGATGGCATACAGATTAAAATAATAATTTATCATAAAGTTTAAATTTTCTGTGAGAAAATCTGAATTTGAGGGAGTTGAAAATATATTTTAGTAACTTCTGTTTCTTGCTTTAAGCAGCAATCAAAATATAAAGTTATCAATAAGGACCAATGGTGTAACGTGCTTGAATTCAGCAGAACAATTAACCTTGACCTCAGTAATTATGACGAAGATGGAGCCTGTAAGTACTACCATATGTTGGTGTTCTAAAAGAATTTATTTCTCTGAGCTTAATCATTCCGCTTCCTTTTACAAAATTTTGTAAAATACAGTTATTTGATCTCTCTACAGGGCCAGTGTTGTTGGATGAGTTTGTGGAATGGTATAAAGGAAAACAGATGACATAGGAGTTTAACTATGCACAGCCACTCAAGAGTCACTGTTACCACAGTTATGTCAACCATTAGCCATAAACTGCTATTTGTATCAAAGTGCATGCTGCTTTTCTTGCACTGCATCCCTTTTGCAGGGAACTTTTGATGTTTGCTATTTAACAAGCTAGCTATGCTTGCTGTGTAGCATTGTTCTCTTTGAAGGCTGCTTTGCATTTTGTATTTACACTACGAATTGGTGAACTTGCCAGCGTCTTCACTGTGATTATGTGTATATTGCTGTCTAAATTTTGTATATGTGTATAAAAAAAAGCTTCACCTAGGGATTATTTCTGCAGAAATGTATTGTAAAAATAATTTTGTGGCATATTTCTAGTCATCACTTTACATGTTTGTTGAAACTTTAGTTATTCTGTTTTTCTTTTGGTCTCAAATGTAGCATTTCAGAAAATGAAATGAACAGACTGCTTGGACATAGTTATGTGAAGAACTATTGTCAATTTTAATGTTACTATTTGAGATGCCAATTTCTGAGGGGAGAAGACATGCTGTGACTTTCTTCACCGGAATTCGCCAAACCTGACCTATTGCTTAATAGGAATGAAACATTGGTGTCTTAAAAAATATATATATATACATATAAATATTAAAACACTGTAATAGTTGTACATGCCACAGATGATTTCCATTTGAAGAAAAAAAGTACTGACTTTTTAATGTTAAAACTGCAGTAGTCATTACAGGTACAAATGAACAAATTAAAGTACCTTTTAAAAATGGGTTTTAGACTTTTGTAAATTGCCTTTGGCACACTCCTTTTAATTTTGGTGTACCAAGAGTGTTTGGTCTATGTTGCGATCTAGTGAAATTGAAAGTTCTAGCTAAAATTAGTGGTTTGGGGATTAAAGTCTGCTCACCCCCAGCACACAGATAATACAGATTTGGGGTTTGGGTGGGGTTTTTTTGTTTTTTGGTTTGTTGGTTTTGTTTTTTTTTTATTTTATTTTTTTGTAACAGTCTTCCCCAGGGTCTCTAACTTTGTGTTTCTAAGTAATTAAAAATATGCTATCAAATAGTCAAAACATTACTTTTTCTTTCATGCTGGGGATTGGAATTTCCTAGCAGAATGTCCATTGCAGGCAATGGGCGTGTTAAACACCAGCATTAAATGACAGTACTTTTTAGTAGGGACCACTGCCTATTTCACTCATTTCTTTATCTGTAAAGGACAGTTCTAGTGATTATTTTGGGGAAAATGAGTGAATGCAACGAAGTTTAGGTTCTGTAATTTTGTCACGTTGTCTTTGCCTTACCCTTCTTTATTAAGTAATGTTAGTGTTGATTTTTATAAATTAGGTCCTTGAAGTATCCGGTGCTATTCAACTTTGATCCCTAAGGATTTATTAAAATGTTCCATATTGATTCACGGAGCATTTAACAAAAAAGGGCCAGTGGATGTTTTGGAATGAAGAATAATGTTACTTTTGTGTAGAAATATTTTACAAGGTATTGGCAATTTTGATATTTCTCAGCAATGCAAGCCAGGGGAAGGAGGGGGAAAGCATTTTAGGTTGAATGTGAAATTTTTAGCTGTATTGAAGGTCCTGTTCTGCCATCACTGAAGTCAGGAATAACTCTCATTAACTTGACTACTTTCAGGATTAGGCCTAGTTTAGCAAAAGCACCCAAGTTTGCTGCCCTGGACCAGGAGGTTGTAATTGTGTTGCTACAGGTGGTCAATTTGTGTTCAAATCTGTTTGTTATTGTTGGTTTTCCTTTGTCAAACTCAGCTGCCAAAGACAAAAATTATTTGTGTGTGTTTGTGTATATTTGTATATACATAAATATACAACATGTATGCATATACAAAACGTAGAATTTCATGATGCTAAGAAGAAAATGCTACCTTTCCCTGTGAAATAGTCATGTTCAGATTTCCATGACACTAAATAGTACTCTTTGAAGTTAATAGTGGTAAACCATACATAGTCATTGCTTTTTCATGTACTAATACACGTAACCTTAATTCCATGTTTGATGCCAGTTTGCACAAGAAATTAATTCAGTGGAGTGTGGTATTTAATGTTTACAATAAGCCTCTTAGTAAATCACACACATTTTATTAAGACTTCTGATGTAAATGTGTATATTACCATAATATAACTGTAAGGAAATACCAGTGGAGCTGCTGGTTTAGTTCTTAAAAGAATGAACTTAGAAGCAATATAACTTTTAACATTAGGCTAAATTGTGGTTGCTAAGATTTTAAGTTAAATACTGCAGTTGCTCTTCAATGTTAGGCTAATTGATGACTCTGGAAAACTGTTTAGCACAAATTGGCATAAATACTGTAACAAATACAAGGTTTGCATAAAAGGTTTTGTATGTCACAAATAATTTGGCTTCCAATAATGGAAGCAAGAGCCAAAGACACTTTTAATCTACTACTGTTATACCTATAACTTTCATGTAACAGGGTCAACAGAAATCTGTTCAGCTCAACCAGATGCTTTTTTTCCAAGTTTTGCTAATGTGTAGCAGAATACAAATGTATTTAAAAGCAGAGAAAACAGAGGAAAAGAAACCTCAGAAAGTACTTGTGCTGTGTAAGTAAACTCTTCGTTTTTTCTTTGGGTAAAAGTAATCAGGAGAGGAAGAATTTGTTTGGAAATTAATCAGATGCTGCAAATTTTTTTTTCTTCCACTTCCAAGCAGGATTATTCTGTAGTCTTCAACTGGTTTATAAACATGCATCTTCATAAATAAACCACAAATTCAATTACAGCTAGCAGACAGCTTTACTGACATTTATAGAGAACAAATGGACTAAAACGGACCCGTATGGCTTGATAAGCTTCCCTGTGTTATCCATCCTTCTGTTTTTGCTACATACGCTGATAAACAGAGGATCTTAACATTGCCAGCTCTTGTATTTTGGAGAAATTCTCTCTGTTTTAAATAATTGTTGAAGCTTAACGAAGCTACTCAATTTGCCTTGTAGTTAGTACAGCTTTGGTGTTAGCTTTTTTGTTTGTTATGCCGTCATATAGTTGATAGAGGGTTGGGGTTTTTTCCTTTTGAAAAGTAATATACAGAATATGTCGATTTCTTGGACAAGGCACTAAGAGGTTGTTCTGGCTGAAGTGTCACAGGTCTTATACTAATCTTTCTGGTGCACTATTACTGTCCTTATAGCGGAAACGTGGTGATCGATGTGCAATTCATGCTTGGTATTTGGGAGATGTGAAGCGGAAAGCCAGTTAGTGAAAGGCAAGCAGCATCCAGAGACTACAGCAGTGGAGAGTCTTAAATTGATAGATGACAAACATTTGGAGCTCGTTATTAGAATAGCTGTAGAGATAGTAGTAACAGAAACATTCCAGAAATTAATTATGCAGCAAAATAATATTAAGTTTTAAAAATTCTTAATATAATTCTGTGTTACTGTTGCTTTTTCACTTTTTATCTTTTCCAAGGAAAGTAAGCTGAAGAGGATGGAATTTATTGCAATCCTTTATGTACTTGAGTTTTCAGTCAGAGCCTGTTTAAGGTTGTAGTTAAGCTACAGTAAATATTTGGGTCTCCTTTGTGTAGCCTTTTCTAACATTTGTAGAGAACTGAAGGCTTCTCCCATTTTACCACAAATACATGCATTTTATTTCATCACAAATATGCTCACATAATCAAAATTAGTTATAGCTCAGTGCTACTTGATTAATGTTCCCAGGTTACTTTTTTGGAGGGCAAGAAATGGACTTCAGTTGTATTAAGGTTTTCCCAGATTTCTGTTGACCCTTGGTCACAAGTCTAACAAATTGTTTAATACTCTTGGAATTCATATAGACAGCTTTAAAGGTTAGCTTGTGCCCTGGTTTTAATTATAACTACTAAAATACCTCTTTCTAGGCCTTATATTTTGTCCTTTCGTATTGCTGTAAAAGCATATAGAATCCATCCACCAACTAAATAGCTTGTTGTCTGTAATTGAGACCGAAACTTGGCTTGGTATTTTTTTGTTTTTATTTTTTAAATTTTTTTCTCCTCTGTGTGTGCGTGTGTAGATGTGTTGCCACAAAATAGTACCTACTGACACTGCTGTTGCAGGAACAGCAGTTAACCTGTAACTGTGAATGCTTTATGTCTCTAGTTATTTGGATATTACATACATAAGGTGTGCTAAACTCCTGTGACTCACGACCTGACAAAAATACTGTTACGCCACCTAACATGAGTTCATCCAGTTGATTTTTAGGTCTTTTGCTGGTGTTGATGTAAAATGGCATCCCACAAATAAACAGTATTTGTGTTGGTTTCAGCAACTGACTTCAGATTTTTCTGTGGTTCATACTTCAGAAATTCTCGTATTTGAACATGCATCACGTCAGCTGGCAACCTTTATCATTTATCCATGGAGAACTTGCATGTACAATCTTGTTGTCCTTATTCTAATACTAAGGCAAATCAGTATTTAAAACTTTGTTGGAAACAGGTATGTTTCAGATGGCATGTGTGGGTGTAAAACAGTATTGTAATACAAAAGTTTTCAACAAAGAGTCAATCTGAGCTGGAATGTCTCTTAAGACAAAATTTTACAAGCAGCATGATCATTACCAGCTCATCTTGACACAGGGTTTTGACCCATGAGGTCCTAACAGAAAAGCTGTTGATGTGTGGGCTGCCTGAGCAGACAGTGAGGTAGACCAAAAACTGGCTGACTGGCTGGGCCCAGAGGGTGCTGGTCAGCAGTGCAAAGTCTAGTTGGAGGCCAGTGGCTAACAGTGTACCACACAGTCAATGCTGGGTCCAGTCCTGGTCAACGTGTTCAGTAATGACCTGCATCATGGGGCAGAGTGAACCCTCAGCAAGTTTCTTAGTGGTACAAAACTGCAAAGAGTGGTTGATAATACCAAAAGGCTGTGCTGCCATCCAGAGGGACCTATATAGGCTGGAGAAATGGGCTGACAGGAACCTCATGAACCTCAAGGAGAAGTGCAAAGTCCTGCACCTGTCAAGGAACAACCCAAGCACCTGGGGGTCCTGGTGGACACCAAGTTGCAGATGAGCCAGCCATGTGCCCTTGCTACAAAAAAGGCGAATGGTATATTGGACCGTGTTAGAAAAATGTATTGCCAGTNTGAGGTAGACCAAAAACTGGCTGACTGGCTGGGCCCAGAGGGTGCTGGTCAGCAGTGCAAAGTCTAGTTGGAGGCCAGTGGCTAACAGTGTACCACACAGTCAATGCTGGGTCCAGTCCTGGTCAACGTGTTCAGTAATGACCTGCATCATGGGGCAGAGTGAACCCTCAGCAAGTTTCTTAGTGGTACAAAACTGCAAAGAGTGGTTGATAATACCAAAAGGCTGTGCTGCCATCCAGAGGGACCTATATAGGCTGGAGAAATGGGCTGACAGGAACCTCATGAACCTCAAGGAGAAGTGCAAAGTCCTGCACCTGTCAAGGAACAACCCAAGCACCTGGGGGTCCTGGTGGACACCAAGTTGCAGATGAGCCAGCCATGTGCCCTTGCTACAAAAAAGGCGAATGGTATATTGGACCGTGTTAGAAAAATGTATTGCCAGTAGATCGAGGGAGGTGATCCTTCCCCTCTGCTCAGCACTGGTGAGGCCACACCTGGAGTGCTGTGTCCTCTTCTGGGCTCTCCAGTACCAGAGACACCCCAACATACTGGAGAGAGTCCAGCAAAGGGCCACAAAGATAATGAAGAGACTGGAGCTTCTCTTGTATGAAGAAAGATTGAGAGAGCTGGGACTGTTCAGCCTGGAGAAGGGAAGTTGCTGGAGGGAGATCTTAACTAATGTATATAAATGCTTGAAGGGAGGGTATAAAGAAGACACAGCCAGATTCTTTTCAGCAGTGCCCAGTGACAGGACCAGAGGCAATGGGTACAAACTGAAGCACTGCAGGCTCCGTTCGAACATCAGGAAACACTTCTTGACTATGTGGATGACTGAGCACTGGCACAGGTTGCCCAGGGAGGTTGTGGAGTCTCCATCCTTTGAGATACTCAAAAACTGTCGGGACATGACCAGGGCAACTGGGTCTGGGTGGTTCTGCTTGAGCAGAAGGGTTGGACCAGGTGACCTCCAGAGGTCCCTTCCAACCTCAACCTTTCTATGATTCTGTGATATCTAAAAGCATATGCTAAAGAAAATTCTCTAAGTTATGCAAATGTAATGTTGGAAGAGACCACCAGTCTAGTGGTATTTAAATGTGGTGATATTTTGATTTGAGGGTCTGTTCATGACCTTAAACACTTGTGGATTTTCTTACCTTTTAGAAGAGTTTTTCAATTATTTGACTTGTAATGAGCTGTTGCGTTGATCTTTTCAAAGCAAAAGTGATAGTGTCTAAGCAAAGCAGTAGAAAAACTACTAGCAATGAGACATGAAAATTACAGCCTAATGTCCCTAATACAGTCACAAATTTATTTTTTAAAGGAGCCATTAGTTAATCTTCATACTTTGTATTGCTTGCAGTTACAAATCTGTTTTTGAAGAGAAAACAGACTTAAAACTTGGAAAAGAGAATAAAGAACACATGTAAGACAGATTCCACAAGAATTTTTTTAATATTTTGCACTATTTGAGCTATCAGTCCTAAGGCTCTTGACTTAAAATATTTGAAGTTGAATGTATTTATGTTACAATTAGAATATTGTAACGTAGAGCCCATTCTAGAGAAGCAGTTCTTTGTGATGTTTGTGTTGGTGATGAAGGCTGGGATTGCCTTCACCAATTTTCAGAATGTAGCCTGCTGCTGATATTTATCAGAGGGGGTGAGTCTCAGTCTTCTGTACCGTAAAACTCTTGATATTACCATCCAAATAATAGTTTCTGATGTTAATTATATGTAGGTTAAATGTGAATGTCTTCTCTTTATATTCAAGGGTTTTTGTCCAGCCCAGTTATCAGCGTACTCTGGAAAGACTGAAATGCTTTGTACCTACAGCAAACAACTTGATAGTTATCAAAGTATCATAAATATGTGATTGAAAATGAGAGCTTTGTTTCATTCTGATAACTGTATCTGAATTCTTGATCTACTCTTAAGACTTGGGTATTTTTTCCTGTACGAGACACTGTATGAAGCACAGTATGTCCTGTCTACCCCTGAGCTCAGCATGCTGATGCCCTTGGAGCAGGGTGCGCCCAGACTATTGCCAACATTCTCTTGGCTGCGTCCTCGTGCTTCTTTTACAAATTCATACAGGATATGCTCAGCCACCTTTTTTGTCAAGCCTGTTCTGTGACTTGGTCTGTTTACCCACTATCAACTGTGACAGTGATAACATAAGTTTCACCTGAATGTGAGTTTTGCTACCTGAAATTACTGGTGAAGCTAGAGAAGTTTCAGCATCCCTGGAGCAGCTGCAGTTATGCCTCTCTGCAACTGTAACATGTATGGGGGGGGGACAGGGACGGACAGACGGACAGAAGGTGGTGTCTGTATAATACACATTTATACCCCTATAACTGCAACTGGGTTTGTACTAGTATAGGTATTCTAGAAAATTCTCAGTGATCAAACCAGCTCAACTAGTGAAGTTTTTAGTGCAAACAAGATAGAGTGGATTGGTATCAGCTGAAATGTAAAGAAAAGTGAGTGGATAACATCTCAGGAGGAGTTGGTGAGTGGGGCACCGTGTAGCTATTGTATACAGAAGGGCATGGAGAAATAGGAGGGATGGAGAGGAGCAGAGTATGATGAGTACTGCTTGGAAGCCCCAGAGAATAGAAAAGGTTTTGTATTTCAGAGCAATTGCTAAAGAAGTGAGGAATTAATACGAAGGAGAAGCAGCTGAGTGTTTGGGTTCGAATGAACAAGTGCTAATATGAGTGGAGTGATCAGTAGTAATGGAAAGGTGCAAAATTAGGCAGAAATCAGAAGGTAAGTTTGAGACAGAGCAACAATATTCTGACTGTGGAATGAAATACTTTGTCTCATGTTAAAAATCCTTTGATGAAGGAGCAAATTATTTTCTCTGGGAACTGCAGATAACCTTGCTCTGTAACACTATGACATAGAGGGAGGCTTCAAAAACTCAACAGTTTCTCACAAGGAGCATGCTGTCTGCATCCCTCTGCAGCATTCCCACTGTCAGGAAAAAGATGAGAAAATAATTTTCTGATGTATTTTGAAAGCCTGCTGAATGGTAGCAGAAGCAAATGATAAAACATTGGGGTGTGAGACGTCTACAGAGCTACTCATATACATTGGTTTTGCCATGATCCATGAAATTGGCTTGCTTATGTAGCTGGATTTCTTGTTAGCAGCTGGTGCAGGCAAAAGGCTATCTTGGAGAGGTCTGTCAACAGTGTTGGAAGACTCATACATGACATAAAGAGCAAGTCTGCATATTTTTAATTTCTTCCATTTTTAAAGTTGGTTTGGCCACAATTAACTTTTGTGTACAATGAGCTTTACTGAAAGCTGATTAAGGGTGCTGAGAAAAGTGGTGGTGATGAAGAAATAGTGTTCTGTTTTCTGCTCCTAGTGGTTATGTCGCTGGTCCTACGATGAATCAGTCTGAAACTTCTACACGGTTCTTTACTTTTAGACAGCCTCTAAAAACATAGTTGGTTTTTGTCACATGCTGTTCTCTGAAAGCAGCAGCCTTAAATTCAGTAGAAGCGAAGGCTTTACGTGAGTATTGAGACTGTGGGGATTAGGAGAGAAAAATTGCAGTAGAGTGGGGCATAACATTGACAGATACATATAATCAAGGAATGAGTTGTATTGGGAAAAATATTTTATTTTAGAGTAACTGTATTTTTAACATTTCTGGGAATGCTGTGATTTTTTGCAGATTTGAGTCTTTTGTCATTTAGTTCTTGTCTGTTCAGACTGTATGAACAATTCTAGACAGTTACCTGTGTAAAACTCTTTTTTTTTTTGTTTGGAAAAAAAAAAAAAATCAGCCAGGGGGAAAAAGCTAAACCAAATCAAAGCACTAGAAGAGCTAAACTTGGGTGACTCTTGGCCTAGTAAATGTGTAACTGATAATTGTGATGTTAGATGTGTCAAATACTTATTTACAAGGACCTTGAGGGGCTAAAGAAAATACTTTTCAAGAGATGAAATAGTATTGGTGCTGGTCTCCTTGATCAATTGCTCTTACTTGCTGCTTAGGTTTCTTGTAAAGCTTTTGTTTTAGTTCCAAGTATGCGAAGCTAACAAAAATTATTAACTTTTGTCAGCATCTCTTTCTTCTTTCCTAGCTTTCTCTTTAAAGATAGTTTCAAAGATGTATTGCGCCATTGGACTTGCTCCTCATCTGATGGAACTGAAAGGTGTTCCTTCTGTTCAGAGTTTTTAGTGAATTAATTGTGTCTTCATAACAGTTTTCCCAGAGCTGCTGGCCAGCCTTCTGCATTCCCTTCTGGGGCCCTGGGCCTGCTCCTCTTCGTGATGACATTCCCCTTCAAGGACTACAGCAATGACTCTGTATGTTAAAAGGGCCTTGGGCTTTTTTCAGCTTGATGACATATTCATAGAAAAATTTATCTTATATTTGTTATCTTTTCGCTTAGAAAAAGTTACTTGATGTCTTCTAATACAGCAGGTTTGAGCTGCTTTTGATTTGCCCATCTCAAAGTTCTGAAGTGGGTATAGGATCCTTTTTTACAGGGAATTACAGTTTTGTAATAGCATATCTTTTTTAAATCACCCTACCTATGTCATCACATCTGCAAACTACAGGTGATCTCCCATCAGTAGGCAGATCTCAGTAACTGACTTTTTCTGTTTTAATTCTATTCTGTTTCTTTGAAACAGAAGGCTTTCATTACTCTCTCTGTCTTGCCAAGTTAAAAAGCAAATTTTTGTACTGTGATTGAATACTGCTTGGATTTTACTTATCTTTGCAAAACTGTGGGAATTGAGAGACCTTTAATCCACAAATTTGGTTCCAAAAGCAGAAGACAGTAATATGTAATATATGGTGGGTCCAACAGGAAAACAAAGTGATACTAATAATGTAATAATAATTTCAGTATTACATTTATTTTAGACAAAGAGAAACAAACCAGTGCATATCAAAGGCAAATTCTAAGGGAAACTAGTATCTTAGTATCAACAGTAACAAGAAAGTAAATATATATTATTATTATTATAACTCAGCAAGAGCTTTATTCATTTATCATTTCAGTGTCCTAGAGTTGGTTTTCATGAAATCTATTTTTGTTTACAAGTACCCTTCTAAACACAAGTCCATGGCTTCTGGCCTGAATTACCCTTTGGAATTACAGTAGTTTTGAATTAGATGGATCCAGGCTTTATACATCTCCTTGTTAAGTCTAGTTCCATAACTTGGATTTCTGAAGTTAAAGGCAGATAGTCGTTCTGAGGGAAAAAACACCACCAAAAAATCCCAACCCATGGTATTTAATAGTTATTAAAAGCTACATGCTTCCTTTTACGACACAATCATTTTTACACCTACTATATGACATAAACACTGTGGGAGCTCAACTATTGAAGTTTGTTCTCCTGCTTTGCAAAACATTAGCAAATCCATCAAATGCTCTTTTCTTCTTAACAAAAAACTGTCCCTGTCCTAAATTATTCTGACTTTTTTGACTGAGCTTTTCACTTGAATTTTGGAGGTTGCCAGCCATTGTAAAATTTTTCTCCGGTCCTGTCAATGTCGTGTCATCCCCTGTCTTGCTGGAATCAATGCTTTCAGAGATTGGATTTCCTGTAGTCTTTTGTGGGAATGAACACGAACCGTGTCGTGTGCTTTCACTGAAGAAGCCTTGTGGGACTGAGAAGGAATGTCCATCCTCATCACTCTGATCCAGTTGGAAATGATGTCCTGTGTTGAAGGCTGACTGTGTTTTCCCAGACGAGTGAAGATGCAGCAAATCTGCCATAGCATTGCAAGACTGCGTTTCTTTGGGCAGACTCCAGTTGCTGGTGTCCTGTAATTCTGTGTATCCATCACAGTCTTTCCCATTAAAACCTCTTTGCAACTGATCGGCACAAGCCTTAGTTGTGTTCATCTGCTTCCCCTGTGGGAGTAAGTCTTCTTTCTCTGTAATAACCGTACAATGTTTTTCAGTTGTGTGTTCAGGCAGAGGCTGAAGAGGTAACTCGTTGCTGGAATGCAGTAGTGATGTTTCTTTAACAATTTCATTCAAACCAGTATCAATGGGAGCAAAAATAAAATCATCATCCTCAGATGGACTCGAGTTTCTTCTTAATGTAATGTCCCCTTTGCCATGATTCTTTTTGGAGTTCTTATCGCTGTGCTCATGTGTACTTACCTCTGGTGCATTTTCTTTTTGTTCAGTGGGACTGAATCTGAGGGAATGCTGAGGTTTGAGGGCAAGCTGATACAGTTGCAGTTCAGCCTCTTCAGCACTCTCTGTATCCGTGTTGTATGTGGGAGAATGTCTTAATGAAAGTAACGTGTTACCAAAATCTGTATTTTGATTGTGGAGAGAATCAGAGTATTGTATTCTTGACTCTTTGTTAGTAAAATAATCAAATGTATCAGGAACTTCCTGACCCGAAGAACTAACTGTGTCTGAATCTGACATGCTTACATGGTCACTACATTTATCAGTGTAAGGTGACGCTGTTTCAGGTGGGATGGTATCTGATCCGTAGTTAATAGGGGTTTCAAAGTACCCATTGTTCCTGTCTTCATGTTTCCCAATATGCTGAAGTTCAGCAGCAATGTTGGGAGACTCTGGCAGTATTGTGGACTCGTCAGTTCCACTGTTTGTATTGGCTTCCTCTGTTGACGACTGACAGACTGGTGGGTTGTCACTAACGCCAGGTTGTTCCAGTTCAAAGTCTGCTAGAGAACTACAGTCACTCATCGTGAATGGAGTCCCTTCATCTGAAGAACTATCGCCAAATATATCTGCTGAAGCATATTTTTCATTTGTACATTCCGTTTTACAGTCATACTCCCTAAGAGGAGAGTTTTCTATTATGTGGTAGACACTTAAATTCTCGATACTTGTATCTCTCTTGCAGCTGCCGGGTGAAATAAAATCTCCTACATCACCGGTTATATTTATGTTGCCATTTAGACCAAGTTGTTCGTCACAGCTTTGCCTTCTGGACATAAATTTTGTAATGCTCATGGGTTCGTTATGTGAAACGATACCTTCTCTTTCAGGAGACTCTGGTGGAGCCTTTGTGATTTCAGACCGCAGCAGACCAGAGTTGTTGCTTACCTGGCTGTTCCTAGAATCTTGGGCAACTCTATGTGTTTGTGTTGTGGAAAATGGAAAGCCGGTTTTTCCCGTGAAGGATAAATCTAAATCTGAAGAGTCAGTGCGATTTGAGTAAGAGTCAGCATTCAATATGGAGGGAGGAAACCTTGTCTTCTCTGAGTCTTCATTATTTGCATATGCTGAATCTTCCCACAATGAAATGTCATTAGTCATTAATTTTCTTGGTATTACTTCATTGCTGTTTTTGTAATCTGTCCTTACAGAATATAGTCCATTATCATCAACATTTATATTTTCATAATTGTTGATACTAGTTTTGATGTCTGAAAACACTGATTTTTTCTTCACATAGATCTCATTATTGCTTTCTTTCTGGTACTCTTCTGTATTTGGTGCATGTACACTGCTATCAATGACACTTCCATGCAAAGTAGAAGTTTGGGTAGGAAAAATGCATGTGTTTCTTGGAGAATTCTCATCACTAATGAACAAATTACACTGCGTTGGTTTGCTTGCAGAGCACCCTCTGCTCAAGGTTTCATCTGAAAAAGCTTGATTAGAATAAGTATGTTCTGAACCTGAATTTTTGTTCCTGCACATGAGTCTCCACAGGCTCACAAGGTAGGGTCTAGCAAAAGCACCCAGACAAAAAGCACAAACAAATGTAATGAGCACGGAGAGGCAGACGGCCAACACAAGGTCTTGCTCTGTTTTTCCTTGTCGAAAACCACTGTTAGTGTCCCGGGCTTTTCTAACCAAAAATGTTGAAACTTTTTCTTTCACCTGTATGTTGTAGATGAGATATTTCATCTTTGTTGTATTAAAAATACACAGATATAACCCATCAGCAGTTTTCTCAGCATTGTATATCACTAAATTATTAATTTTATCCAGCGCCACATGAGAAAGATGATTATCTTTTGAAATTCTGCCTTTAGGTGTCCACCAAGAGACTCCGTTACCTGAAATAAAAGAAAATACAAGCTAAATCTTAAAGGTATAGGATGCGTGGTTTGCAGGGTCAGGTTATTTCTATAAGGACATACTCTGACTTATCTTTGATAATTTTAACTATTTATTATAAAATCCATTTTCTTTTTATCCATTCATAGTCACTTTTTTACATGGTACCAAGTATCTGTTAAACCATCGTGTATTTCCCCCCCACATTTAAAACACGGTAACGTATGGGGTCTTAATAGCAGACTTTTACAAGAAAAATGGTGTGGGTGAGGGAGGAGGTCAGTGGAATTACACAAGTATGTTCTAGAAACACTTGCTGATCTCCCTCCTGGAAGATCCCTATTTCTAGGCAGCTGTTCTCCAGCATGACCATGGTCACTGTGTGCAGCTAGGAGACCAAACACTAGATCACTCTCAATGTTTCAACCACGTGATTTTCCTGTAGTTACTGCTTTGCAGCAAAAAGGTTTGAAAACTAAGGATGTTTGTATTGGCCGAGCAATTGTTCCAACTTTAGCTAGTGTAGGACGTGGCTGGTTGTTGGCTTTTGGAACATGTTTCAAGGTTGCGCATACACCTTAGCTTTTGGATCTGCTTCTGTTCCCAGTTGGGTTTTGGTGCAATCCAGTGTGGTGACTGAAATTCCATGATCAGTTTCTGTGACTTTCCTTCTTAATAGACAAAGCAGGTGGCGTTTCTGATGAACCTCATGTATCTTTATTTGGGGATAAAGTGTTCCAAGGGGAAAGCCTTACCAGCCTCCCAGTGCTATTAGTCTATCAGAGTTAAACCATTTGGCCTTGCGGCATGTGACAAATACACCTTCTACTCTAAGTTTGGTCTTAGTTTTCCTTCTGCATGGGAAGTCTTAGCTCTGTAGATTTTTGTCACTTCAAGTGCTCTGTATTAACTGTAAATGGTGAATTCATTTCCGACGTGAACTGTGTGCTACAGTATCTGTACTTTTTTAGAAGAAATATAAATCCTTTCCCTTGCAAATGAACTTTCATTTCATTTTGCTGTAACTGAATACTGGAAACACTATTGTATCCTTCTCAGTCTGTGTGCCCCAGAAGTGCCACCCCACTATTCTGTCCTTTGTTTGCATTCTAAAATTAACTGATAAATTTGCAACGTACTACTTACTGAAATTTATTTGTGTATAATTTGGCATTGCTTATGTAAGGAAGGAGATGACAACTTTTTCTGGGAAACGTGACTTTCAAATATTCTAACTGGTATGCTACTGTCTAATGAAATAATTTCCACGTTAAGTTGTTCAGTTTATGTTAAACAGTATCTTTAGAAATCCACCTTTTAAACCAGATTTCTTTGATCATTCTGCATGCACTTGAGTTTTAGCAGCATATGGATAAAGTCCCGGTTGTACATACCCCTTGTGTTGTCCAAATCACAGTTTAGCACCGATGTCTTCCCAGCTGGGATTACAGCCCTCTTGAGCAAAACACCATCATGGCAGTTTAAATGGAAACTTGAAAGGTACAGCAGAGGCTTCTGTGAGTTGTTGGCAGATTTATTGTATGAAATACTCCATTTTTTCCTCGTGGAGTCAAAAAGAAAATTAAATAAATGTTTGAAAACATTTAGTCCGCAGTTAAATATCCAGGCGTTATCTGACAAATCCACTTCAAGTTGAAAGAAGTTCAAACTGATTAATACCTGCAGTAGAGGGGTTGTCAGAGCATTTTCACGGAGATCCACGACCTATTGGGAAATAATTCAGAATTAATTTGATAAGCCTTACAATGGAATCCTAATGGCAATATCAACAATAACATTTATTTTAATTTACAAGTGCTTTTGCAGTTAGGGGAACAATACATCTGGTTAGGATTTCAAGAATATTGTTCTATGCTTTTTAATTTAAATGAAAAGCTGAAATTGTGGTATATTCAGAATTGTCCCATTGCAAGCCACCTCTGTGTGAATTGGAAGCCACGGGGCTCTTGCCATGGAAGGGGTGGGGGTAGAAAAGGACCTCTGTGTTCAAGCCAGTTATTGGTTTGTGGCATAGATAAATGATGAATTGATGGTTTTATTTTGTGCATTTACAAGTGTGTGTGGTTTCCTATATATATATGAAAAGCAAATATATAAAAATAATCATTATTTTAACAATTTGCTTTTGTTTTTATAATTGTATACTAATGTAGTAATCAAAGACCAATTGAATCACGCTGAATAGTTGATAGTATCTTTAATGGTGATTAACACAAAACATTGAAACAGTTGTCATATTCCTTTACAACCTGTAATTTGTTGAGGTCCCTGAAGGCGTCTGGATGAATTTCAGTTATCTTGTTGTTTTGCAAGTAGATGTCCTTCAGCTGTGAACAGTTTTGAAAATCATCCAGATCTATCTGTCGTATGCCATTGGATGACAAATGGACAGTTTGTAAAGACTGCAGCAGGCCCAGTCCTAGGAAGAACAAAACTATTTTATATTTCACGTCCTTGCTTTCCCAATCATGTCAAAGTGGCTTTTAAAAATCCGTTGCCACAAAATTCCTTCCGTTCACGTCTATTGCAAGGAGTGGCTGCAGGCTTTGAGTTACCATGCCTCTCTTATTCAAGTGGTTGTCCCATTCTAAAAGTTGCGTAGCATCAACAGCAGACACATTAATAAATTCAGAATCAATGCATGTTTTAAAAATTCACATCTCTATAAAAGCAGTAATGTTCCTTTGTGCTATCAAAATTATTCTGTGATCTCTCTACTTTGAGCACGCTTCTCTGGAGAACCAGAGGTAGGAAAGGAGGAGTGGGAAAAAGGTGGAATATACTGAGTTTATAAAATCCAGATGTTAACTGTAAATAAAAGATGGAGATGCAAGAGGTGATACGCTATCTCCTATTCATTGCCATCTACAAGTTCACTGGAGTTTTTCATATGTGGAATTATTTGAACTGTATGCAGAGGATGTAAACTTGACTGAAAATGAACCCACATTGTTGCTTATGCCTGTCTGCCTGTGAATTATCAAACATGACCGTATATTCTTCAGCGTACCCTAGTTATGACAGCATCTGTCTTGCATAAGTAGCCTTTTGGAACGCTGGAGATACTGCATTTTTCGTCGGTGCTGTGCAGGCAGCCCCAAAGCTCCAGCCTGCAAGTTCCAGTGGGAGCACTCAGCATCACTGCAGTTTGTAACACCTGACTGCCACTCTACAGTCGTTTTTTGGATCAAAAAGCATTGTTGAGAAGATACTAGCTCTCCTTAAAAAATTTGCCCTTGGTGTCATCTGGTTTACTGGAAATCTCTTACTCCAGTTTGCTGTGCTGTTTTCTTTGGGTTTATTGTGAAAAGCAGAGAGAATGATTCCTTCCTGCTATAAAACTAGAGGTAGCTGAGAGGAGAGGCATTTGGAGGCTCTGGCAGTTGGTCAGTTCTTCCTTGTAGCGTGGATCCTTCCCTGATGCTAAACTTCTGCCACAAATACAACTGGTATGGCAGCAGCCAGACATCTGGGGCAGTGGTGCTTGTAAGAAGGGTTCCTCTGTGGCCGAACCCCTGTGCTTTAGAACTCCGGTTTGCATTTTCTCACCAGCACTTAAAAACTAGAATGTTAGAGAAGTGTTTTGGAGGAGGGAAAATAAAGTTCTGAACATGTATTTAAATGAATGTGGGATTTAACTATAACTTGAGGTATGGTGGTATGATGCATACCAATTTGACTTCTAACATCCAAAAATTGGGTCTCCTACAGAAAAGGGTTGATCTGGCTGACCCACTGAGGCATCTTACAATGTGTAGTCATATTTATCTATCAAAACAATCAGCGTCAATGCATTTTAGAATGTAAGCTTTTCTATACTGTCTATATGGGAACCGTACAGATACTACAAAATAATTAAGTGAAATGGTTTCCTGCATGCCAGAGAATTATTTAATATCGGAAAAGGAGAAAAATAGAACTTTGAGGATCCTATGTAGGCACAAAATTATTCCCTTTGTCTGACTTTGTGAGATAAGTGGGTTTTTGGTTTGCCCCTCCCCAGTATTTTCAAAATCTAGAGCTAATGAATCTGATGATGTTATCAGAGACAATTAAATTCAACAAACAATACATAGGATAGCATTGCTTGTACTGCAGCTTCTGCTTCATTTAAACACTGCTTGGACAATGCGAACCATCCATTTATGGGGCTAGAGGCATAAAGGCTGTGACGCGTGGCACAGTTCAGTGACTAGCAACCACTTTCTGAAAGTCTATTGAAAACTTACAGCCCTCTCTGGTTAGTAGAAGGTGTCACTTTGGTTGCGTGTCAGAAGGCATAGAGCAAAATTGTTTTGACTGAACAAAATGTATTTTCCTGTCTTCATGAAATACTGAAATTGGAGTAAGTTTTATTTAAAAGAGTATTGACTTTCTTCTGAAGAGTAATATGAAACTCATTAGCCATAATTTTCTTGATGTTCAGGTTCATGACTGGATTGTGGAGGTTGTTTTTTTTCCAAAGATCCTTACTTCCCTTTCTATACAAGAAGGAAAAATACTGCTTGGGCTCTCAGAGGATAAATTTGGTTATATTTGACATTGAGGCATTACGATTCCAAAGACTTTATAAAAAAGCCCAACCTAACCCAAAACAACCCATTTGCTTCGATCTCTGTGTTTGCACACAGGTGGAACTTTCCTTCCCCTTAAACAACTAAATGAGAGGATAGTTGCATTCTGAATTCAGCCAGATGCACCAAATCATATCCAAAACCAACTTACCCCTTGAGAGTGAGGTTCTTAAAGATTTTGAGAGCTTACCTCTTGGAACTGTGTGAAGATGATTTCTTTCAACTGACAATACTTTCAGAGCAGGCAGGAGATGACAGCTTTTTCCTTCTTTTTTAGACTCATGTGCAGGCGCAGGTACATCCAGTGTGAGGGTGTGGATGGCATTACCATTGAGGTTGAGAGTTTCTAAAATGGGTAAATTTCTAAAAGCAGTTAAGGAGAGTTCAGAAATCAGGTTGTTACTGAGATTCAGGTGTTTCAGCATCCACTCATCATTTCTTCCATCAGTACGCATGAAGGTTTTAATATTATTGTAGCTAAAATCAGCTGTTGTTGCTGTTTGTGATACATCTTCTGGAATAGTAGATATTCCGGTAAAAGAACAATTCACTGAGAACTCCCCATCCCACCGGCAGTCTGAATGGTGATGTGTATCAAGAAGACTCCGCTGTGACTCGGTTCCCACTGATCCAGGAAGATTTAAGTAAAGGACCACAGCTATGACACTCAAGTGAAGGTTATCCATAGTATCTATATGTAACATGTAAAATTATGGTAAGTTCAGCATAACAAGAGTTAAATAGAAAGCGGAAATACTTTGACATTAAAAAAAAAAATCAACACCAAATACCCGAAGCATTACTAACATTTTACCTTAAACATAGTTTTGGACTCTGAGGTATGTTTCAAAAGGAACATTCATAAACCGGTAACCTTTCCCCCTCCATCCACCTCTCCCAAAAAACAATCCAGACCTTTTCGTTCTTTTCCAGCCGTTCAGTCGAGAAACACAGCGTCCCAGGAACTCCTGAAGTAACAACAGTGGGGACTTTTGAACTCTACTTTAGGTATCATACACAATTACCACCAAGCAAAGTCCACCAGATATAATCCATGACGAACAGATGTGGAATGACTTTCATTCTTACAGTTAATAAAATACTAGTTTCCTTGACAATAACACAACAATGCATTTTTAATGAAAAATTATATTCTTACAGATAACACTTCTGAACCACAGCTGCATGTTAGAATTTATTGAAATTATTTCATTTCAAAACAAAGATTAGAAATTCAATTGTCTTTCACCTATTGAAACAATCACCACCTTTACATATGCTGAGAACTCTTCACACCTAAGTTCTCTGAACGTACCCAGTACGGTATGTTACACAGAGGCATGGAGAATGTATATTAAACACACAGAATCTTAAGTGCATCTGTGGGATTGAAATAAATAATGTGTCACATAGTGTTTTAAATACATATAGAAAAATGTACCTTAGGCAGTTAGAAGGTAAACAACAAATGCACAACACAGAGCACGTCTGGTGCCAGCATTTCTCAAACTGTGTAGTGAAGGTAACAAAATATATTAACAATACATAAATAGTGATTAACAAATTGGTAAGTTATTTCATTTGGTATTTGTATGATCGGTTTTCCTACATTTTGACAGAAAATCCACACTTCAAGACCAATTCTCCACACCATGATTTAAGAGTACCTTTGTGACAAATCTTTCAGCTATGTTGCATACAGTATTTTAAAAAGAACTTGAGAATTACAGGAATCCAATACTAGCATATAGGTGTGTCAGTATTAACCAAAGAGCTTTAATATGCTATCTGTATGTAATCTACTTGACAGAGGCAGTTACCTGTCATTTTTGAGATCTATTTCAGATTCAAGGATGCTGCTGCTTCTGTTTTATAGGGGTGTGTGTGTTTATTTTTATATATATACACATATATGTAGAAAAATAAAGTGACAAACTTCCATTAGCATGAGTGAAAATTCTAAAAATGTTATAGTTTACTTCCTCCTCTTAATTGTAACAGATACTAATTGGGGCACTACTTAGCAGCAAAGATGTGTGCATGTTTTCAGCAAAATGTGTGTTGAAGTGGTTAATAAAAATTAACAGTAGTAAAACTATGACGTTCATGAAGGCAGGATGCAAAATGTTAATACTTTCCCATAATCTTTAATGTGAGCAATTCACTGGCTTTTGCTACGTTTTATTCTGTTTATTCCGTTTTTGTTCAAACAGCCGCACTGCTGTCTACCCCACCAAACCCCAGCAACTACTGACCATCAAAATCTGGCTTTGCAATGAGGGAAACGTGACCCCTCTGACATCCTGTGTGACGTAATGCCTGACCTAAGGATACCCCTCTAGAAATCACTTCCACCTATACACATCCTGCAAGAGGGCTTCTAGTAAATACAGCAATCAGGACCTTAGGTATGAAGCTCCTGTTGCAGCAGGAGCTGATTTGTGTTTTATGGAATTCTGTGTACTGGGAGAGCTATAAAACAAGGGTAGATAGTTTATCTTCCCCTAACAAATGACCGATGCTGAAGTTAATGTGTAACATTTGTACAACTTTTAGGAAAAGAAAGCATGTGCTTATCTAGAAAAACTTGTCAAAAAAATACTTGCATTAGTGGCCTCCATTATTAAGGTTACTTGATGCTCCTGCAAAACAAACTGTTTTAAACTGAAGAAAATACATGGGTAGGGAGGAGTGGGAAACTCGTAATGAGCCAGAACACCTTATCTCTGCAAAAGCAGTTACAAGGCTATAATAGTTTCAATAAGATCTCAGTTCACCATAGTTCACTGTTGACAACTGTTTCACTGTTGACAAATTCAGATACTCTGCTGTCATAGGATTTGATACCATCATATTTAGAATTACAGACCCGCTGTTTAACTTCAGAATTTCATTCTGAGGTTCTCAGCAATGCATCAGTACTGGCATTTATGGGGAAAAAGATCTGATCTCTGACTGCTTACAGATCTGATCTCAGATTGCTGCTTACAGTCATACTTCAGATTACTACCTGTTGAATAATGAATTCATACACTGATCACACTAAAGTACCCAGGAAAATACCTTTTTTGGGTAGTGAGCAAGTTACATGTACATCTTTAAAAATGTACTTCTAATATAAACATATTTTATAAATACTCCACATAAATTAAGCAACTGTAGAATCCCTAAACTGCACAGATAGAATGGGAGCTCAAGCAACACTTCAAAAATCACAAGACTATTTCAAAATTGAAGTTACATTTCCACACTTGATATTAATTTGCAAATATTATTTGTGCTAGCATAATTTTTTCTTTACCTACATGAGAACATAGGGCAGAAATAATGCAGTATTTTAAAGTGAATCCACCATTATTCCTCTCTGGTAAACCACATAATTTGGGGGGAAATCACTGTATACCTTTAGTAAGAAATTAAGACAAAAATTTGTCACTTCAACCATCCCAGGCAAATCCACTTCCAGCAACAAATCGACATTCTTGTTGAAATACTTCAGATCACAGTTGTGTTCTCAGCAGCCCCTGAGGTCTTGGGATGTAGGACAAAATCCTCCTTTAAAGGCAGCTGAGATTGTTGCTAAGATCATGTTCTTTAAATATGTTCTACAGATCCCAATTCAGGAAAGTACTTCAGCAGACTGAAACCTTACTAAAGCAGTGTCAGTATTACAGCTAACAGGATGATGACATAATACTGCTGAACATTATCAGCATTTGCTTAAAAATATTATGTAGTAAATGTTAGTATAAACTGCTGTAAAAACAGAAATCCTTGAAGGCATGCAATTACTTCATACAAATATATGTAAACACAAAAGAGAACTCTCCCAGTAGTGGTTTGTGGTTTAGTGCGTGGCTCCACACGGATTGACAGAAGTCTGACAACCCATGTTATAACCAGTCACCTGAACCTTGAATAGTGTCCCATCCGCACACATACAGAGCTTGAAACGCAGCCAGTTGCCGTTATTAAACTGTTCCCCGTAAGAAGAACTTGGCAGTCGCGATGGGCTGACCATCACAGTTCCATTCAGGATAATACTGTTTTCCTGTTAAGAGGGAGAATTTAAACAAGGCAGGTTGTTTTTGAAAAGGACAAGTTGGTTTAATGAACAATGACAGCTTTAGGATGGCTGTAGAAATCAACAGACTAAAAAAAGTACATATAACAAGGGTTCATTTTTAAATTAAATTTGTGAATAATGCCCATGAATTTCTCAATTATAGCCAGCAATGTACTTTGCTGTTTCAGTGGTAGATCGATATTGAGAGAGCAGCAGTATGGCTTTTCACTTGACAGACCTATTAGCAAATGCAGTAAATCTAAAAATATGTACGTGAAATGGGAATCGGTGTTTGAATTCATACATGAAGTTAATTCACACACTAAATAAAGTGCATGTATCTCTATTTTTTATCCTCTTTTAACCTATTCCATCATTCTATATGCTCTGCAATCTTAACAATGTCCACAAATCTTAAATGAATGCTGGTGAGTCTTGCTGCAGCAGCACAGGAGGTAGTGCTCCTGACTGTATGCTCTGCCCCTCTGTCAAATGTTGCTGTCCCCAGTAAAGACTCCAGAAGAGAATATGAATTCCCTTTTGTATTAATTTCAGTGCAGAGGCCAATAGCTTAGCTTTAATTGCACTGTGGGTTTTTAGCTTCTTAACAGTAGTAAATCATTGTTACCTGAACCACTAATTAACAGCAAAGTAATAATCCACTTTTTAAAAACTTTACTAAATACACTGACCACAATGCAACTTTTATGCATGACTACTTTATATAACACTTGAATCCATATAAAGCATGATCAGGATACTATCCGCCTGAATTTAAAGCTAAGCTGTTCAAAAAAATGCTGATTGGAAATACTTACTGCTTTAAGTTCCATGTTACCCCCCATTCGAAACTCAATGGTCTTGCCTGTGATAAAAACACCTTCATTTCCACGGACAATAGCACGGCCGTCAACCTTTATGTTTAGATCACTGGTTGCATTGCTGGTAATCTAAGAACATAAACAAAAAAAAGTCTATTACAGATCAATGTAAATGTGCTGCTTGGGTTTGTCTGAGTAACGTTACCTTAAAATTATTGTTATACAATTTAATAAAAACCTTCAATGCGCTTTTTCCCCTTCTCTCATTATGCCTATGAAGCTTCTGCCCATTTCCACATTCACATTTCAAAAACAAGGATTACTTAATTTTGGAAGGTATGTAAAATAGTTTATATTTGCATATTGTTTGTGATAAAAATAACAATTCATATGACAGTTTTATGGGATACACAGTTAGCACTAGTAGCAAATATAGGCTTCCTGTTAGGAGTGACTACGTAAATTTACTCCTCTGTTTTCATGTAATCTGTTCCTCATATGTATTTAAAGTTACAGTTTTTTGGGTTTTTTTGTTTGTTTGTTTGTTTGTTTTGTGGTTTTTTTGGGTTTTTTTTGGGTTTTTTTGTTTTTTTTCACGGAGCATACTATTTAATTGTTAGCCTGCAGAGGAAACACAAAGAAGAGCAAACTAAACTCTTTTTTGTCCTTAACAGGATTGCTCAGTGATTCCTAAGACACACTCAACCCTCTACAAAACCACTGATACTAGTCTACTAATGTTATTCCAAAGAACTAGAAGCTGTACTCTATTTGTAAAGCCTTTATTATAAGTGATGACATGCAAGAAAGACAATTCAGTTTGACCTTAAGATCAACATTTTAATTGTACACACACCAATCTTTAGGTTTTTTAGTTTTCTGATAAAGCATATTTAGTGTAGAAACCAACCAAGAACTTGTTTAACCTAGAAGCCGTGAACTGACATAACTCCTATAATGCTGTGATTGTTCTCTCCAGTTTTACTCAAACTTCTGAAATTCTCATTGTATTAACATTTATCTCCAGTAGAAGGAAAATGACACATGAAGTTCTGGTAATTAATTTTGTAATTTCTTACTAGAAACAGAGAAGCTTTTCGTAGAAATTTTATTTCTGAAACAGTTATCTAGGCACAAAAAATGGATAAATGCTTAACAAAAAGACACACAGGCCTAGTTGGCATGGTATTCTGGACATTACACTCATTTAATGATGTCAGTTTTCATTTCTGTTCTAATTTTTAGGGTGATTTACATTTACAGAGCTGCATTTTTAGCTACGTTTAGTCAAATTTCTAAATATGCTTGAAAGATTGCTAGTAAACTTTTTTCTTATTCTACAGCTGCAGCAATCCTATAATGAACTTTTACAAAAAGGAAGAAGTAGTTAAATGAGACATACCCTCTCTGTAGACGCCTTTTGTACATTCAAGATTTTAACTCCATTTGGCAGATGAAACTCATGAGTTTCATAGTCTGTGCTGAACAAGGTATTTTGTGTCCGTGGGTCAACAAATTCCATGCCAATATCACTGGTAATAGAAGTTTTGTCTTTTTCCACACTAAGCTTGGTTGTTCCTTGCTGAAATACAATCTTCAGAAACAAAGTAATTAAGTTAATGATGTTTCAAATATAATAATGTATATATAATATAATATAATATAATATAATATAATATAATATAATATAATATAATATATATTATATTATATAAAATATATTATATAATTATTAATAGTGTGAGTGTAATTTCACAGCATTGCTGACAAACTTTCAATTCATTATATAACTTACAGGCTGATTATTTCCAGTGATCACCAAATCTTCATTACGTCTGCCTCCTACAGTGCTTTTATATAATGGATGTATAACGCCCATGTCAGAAACTTGCTTAAACCGCAACAAACCACTCTCATGGAACTCCATACTGTCACAACCATTGGGACCGATTCGTATCACTGCCCAGATAACAAGCGTAATCTGAAAGAGAAGCACGCATTTTCAAAGATTACTGTGATCGTTTGGATCTTCCCACAAAAAGTATTGCATTAACTAGATGTTTTATCTGAAATAATTATTAATGCTAGTGTTTAAGTGAGCTTAAGGTGTGGATTTACTTTAGTCAGTTTAATTCCTGCTGGAAACATCAGAACACATTTAATTGTGAAAAGCATTTTACAGATTTTTAGACTCACCTGAAATGGTAACTAAAATAATTTGTATATAAATTAAAAAATAAAAATATATACATACTTGAAATTAAATCACATCCATAATTAAATCTTTTTCCTGTTTAAGGGTAACCATGGTATGATTAGCTAAACAAATTTCCTGAACAAAGTAGCTCAGCTCAAGATATACTTACCCTTGAACTACAAAAAAGCACCTTCACAGGTGGATGTCCAGTTATGAAAACGAACTCATTACTTCTCATTAATCAAGCAATAAAAATGTGGTAATTATAATGATGAAGGTTTAAAGTGCAGTGGCTGATTAATTCTGAATGCTCACATGCAGCTCTGTTATTATATATAAAATGTTCCTGGCGTAACAGTTTATCCTGAATACATGTGAACTGCACTCATAACACTTTGCACATTTGCTGTTACTGAATTTTGTGAATGGAGAGACATTTTCAAGGTTCCTGTGTTGCATAAATGGTAGGTTTCTTGCTGGGACCATGATAACTGAAATAATCATGACTGAACTGAGAAGATTCTTCTGTCTAATCTTGCTCGGATGACAAAAGAACAAAAAAGAAAGGAGAAAATGAGAAACCTCCTTCAGTACATTTTAAGTCCTTCTCAGCCATACTGGAATAAGTTTTATTTCTCTAATAAACCATCAAAATTAAGTATGTTTTCATGTTACTTACAGCCTAATTATTATACTCACAATCAGATTGATGACAGCCAAAATAAAAAGAAGAACAATCACACAAATGGCCAAGTTGCCTTTCCTGCCACGTAACCCTGTCTTATGGAGACGGTCTTCATCAATTGGAATGTATCCTGCTTTAAAGTTACTGTTGTGCTCTTTATTAACGTTCCTGCGTTCCACAGCCTTCTCTCGCATAGACTTCTTCACTGGGCCGTTAGAACTTTGCTATAATACAAAGCATGGATTAGCTGTTATAAGGCATGTAAATCCACTGAAATGACACATATATATGTATGCAAAAAATATAAACTTGAATTGGCTAGTGGAATATATTAGATATTATGTTCATTGCTATATTTCAGTCTGCCACTCTGTATTCAGAATACACATTTACAACCACTGCAATTACTGCTAATGCTATGACTAAAATTAAAATCCAGATATATTCAGACAATATATGGTTATATATCTCATTTTTATCATGGCAGATAGGAATTATTAATTACATTGTTGCAGTAAAAAAACAAACCAAACCACAGTTATAAAGAACTTCATCTAGTTTTCACCTCTTGGGGATGATACAGGACATAATCCTGCAGGTCATTTACCAATACACAGGATTTTAGTTCCCTCCAACACGGGATAAACTCTCAATGAGTCTATCCAAAATAAGCGTGGCAGATACAGCTTTTAAGTTAGTTTGATAGCACAGGGTTTGCATTCAACTTCTATTGCATGCATGCAGCATTAAGAAAAATACTGTAAGGCTTCAAACCTGGCATACTGGCTACTTGGCCAGTCTAGCTTTAATTTCATCATTTGAAGTTACTAGATTGCAAAGGATATCCTGTCAATGTTACAAAATAACTTGTAGAGGAAACCCTTGAGATATTCGTGGGGAAAATAAACCTTTGATGTATTTTTGTAACTTGGTCCAAAATTTTGTTCCACCTCCCTTGAATGGTTCAGGCTGCTATTTAAGAGTTCAATTCTTCAAAGGGGCTTGACCTTTTTGATGGGATTAAGTTTGTTCATCTGAAATGAATCCTGAGGCTGTGCCTTACGCTTACTGCACTTGCATGTGTCTATACCGATGTAATGGATAAAAATGTCCTGTTTTCTTCTGTTGCCAAAGAACATGGAAATGGTGTTGAGAAAGGTGGTTGAACTGAACAGGTTTATGGAGGGCTTCCTTGATGATATTCTGGAAGCCACTTCTAATCCTGCACAAACTCAGATTTGGTTAGGCAGGGCAGGGAAACCGAGAGAAGAGGTTTCTCCAGGGACAAGGAAACAGGTATCTTGTACAACAGGACAGTATCTTGTGCTGAAGACAGCGTGTTCTTGAAAGGATGTGACAGTGAGATAAAACTCCCGTGTAGTTTTTTCGCCTGGTAAGGCAGCACAACAGAAGACAGCACCAGGACTGGGAGAACAGGGCTGAAATGGTAATTGCAGCAACGAGTGCTGGAGCGTCCATGCAGAACTAGGCAGTGCTTCCTACGGCACCCGAGGACCCCTCAGGAACCTGGCGCTTCCCACCCACTGCCTCCGCTGGCGCACATGCACTTACACGGACCCGCTGTGACCAAGAGTCCCGCGCAGATGCGGGAGCTCCTGAAGGATGAGCCGCCCCCCACAGCTCGGCTCTTTCCCTCCGGCTTGCGCGGCGCTGACAGAGCCCCCGTCCCACCCCTCCGCCCGGGTGGCAGTGACACCCCTTCTGGCAAATTTAGCTTTCGCTCCCCTGTGAGACCTCGGGTGCTGAGGCTGAGCCCGAATCTGAGCTTCGGTCTTATTTATACACTGCCGCTGAGCTACCGACCATACTTGTGCCGGCGTAACAAGACGACTGACGGCGCAGTCCTATAAATACCAACCGCGCTGACCAGCTGCTTTCCGCGTCACTAAGTAGTGGCAAGTGCCTATTTACGCAGGTCAGTCACATTCCCGTGCAAAAATACCAGAACATTTTATTTCGAAAACAGAAAGTCTTTTTCTTTGCCAGAGATTCCACGTCTACGGGCTGGACGGCGCAACTCCGGGCTGTAACGCGTCCCGCCCGACAGCGGGCTCAGGCCGCCTCTCCCCCGCTGAGGCGGCTGCCCCCGCAAGGCAAAGGCCGTCCTTCCCGGGCAGCGCCGGGCACGGGTCCGAAACGCCGTCCAACCGCCGTTTCTCCCCTCCCCGGCTGGTGCAAGCGGAAGGGAGCCAGGGGGACCTGGTCGGACCGCCACGGCCCCGCACGCCGGCCGCTGGCATCATACCAGCCTCGGCAACCGACGCGAAAATGGCGCCCCCACCCGAGCGCCCCCTCCACAAGCAGCGCCCTTCGNCCGTGAGCGCCCCCTTGTGGCGCGGAGAGTGGTGCGGTGGGAGGCGAGCTCGGTGCCGCTCCGCGAGGCGGGTCCTTGTCGCTGGCTCAGAGACGCGTTACCTGGCGGCGCCACCTGGCGGCCGATGGGGTGTTGGCGCCCCTCTTCCTCTCCTTCCCCCCCCTCGCCGGGCCGGGTCGTGGGGCCGCGGGCAACCGGGGGACGGCCGCCGCGTTACCACAACCGAGGCGCGCCCTGCCTGCGTCGCCGTGGCACCCGCCGCCGCGCCGGGCCCGGCCCACGTTACAATCGCGATTATAAAGGCGGCGCGAACGCGGTGCCGCC
>VXBL01005638.1:55953-72915 GCA_013400195.1 Aramus guarauna | reverse complement strand
GAGAGGAGAGAGGAGAGAGAAGGCGGCAAAAGGAGGCAGAAAGTCTTGGGTCAAAAGACAAAGACCAAGGAGTAGACAGGCTACAAAATGTCACTGCTTATATGGCTGGGGTCCCAGCTGTCATCCTGCTGGAGCAACATCTCTGTACTGGTCATTTTTCTTACCGTCTTTACTTTACTTCTTGACTTCATGAAGCGCAGGAAGAAGTGGAGCCATTACCCGCCGGGCCCAGTGTCGCTGCCGTTCATTGGGACCATGCTGTACATCAACTTCCACAACCCTCACCTCTCCTTCAACCAGGTGAGTGCCAGCCCCCGCGACAAAGCACCCCTCACACGACCATGGGCCCAGGGAGGGGTGGGGATGCCCTGGCATGATCTCCCTTTCCGCAAAGCTAAATGCCCTCTCCAAAGTCCAGGATAAAGCAAGTCATTGCCTAAGGACACTGACCTGGCCCATACAGATAATGAATAATCACTCACCAACACTCACCAGCCCCCACTCCTGATCTCTCGGTGAGCTCAGTGGGAGATGCTGTCATGCCCCCACTTAACACGTGGGCAGGCATGGGGACAAGGGAACCGGGAGATGTACAAACAAGGGAGGAAAAGCAAATATCTGTGGGCTGTGGATGTGGCTGCAGGAACGGCAGACTTCCCTGCGAGTTACCTAAGCACGCCTACAGGCATGTGACAGTTTCAGTTAAAGAGCTCAGCTTGCGGGATTTGCCCCAGCAGCAGTGCCCAAAATCTTGGTGGTGTTCCTATTCAAAGTCAGGGCTTAGCTTTTCTCAAAGGAAAAGCATAGCACAGCTTGCAGCAGAAAAAAACACGGGAGTTTTGTGCTTCAGTTTGCAAACTCTAAAGGCCTTTTCTCTAGGACGGCACTGTTCAGCTATCTGTCCAAAATCTGCCAAATGGAGAAACTAAATATAGCATTTGTATTATTTGTTTGCATATAGTCCAAAAGATTACCATTTTGAAATCACATCACATCAGGGTCATGCTAACCACAGTCTTGACCAGTAATCTCTTTTAATGATGTATTTCTAGTGCCAGTGAAGTGCTAATTCCCTTTCCAACCCCACTGCAAATACAGTCATAAGTACTTCAATTCCTTGCATTGCTACAGTGAAGAAATGAAGACACTTAGCTTTTTAACAACAACAAAAAAGACAGAAAAAAACCCCCACAAACCAGAGCACAGTCTGGGACATTGCTACTATTGCACTGTCTTCCAACACCACGCCCCTGAGCGCTTTGCTCAGTGTTACTGACTAGCAGGGGAGCTTCGACCTGCCTTCCCGGGAGTCCATGTCCAGTCAAAGGGCTTGCCTACCCAGAGGAGAGTTAGCTCCATGGCAAGCTCCCATGGAGAGTGTACAGCTGACAGGCTTACCCTGGCAGCCACCCTGCTGTCAGCATTATGTCTCTTATAGACCACAATAGATGCAGGGTGTGTGCCAGTTACCAGTCTTACTAGATGTGTACGTTCCTTTTAGGGAGAAAGTTGACCTGAAACTCCAGCGTGGGCTTGCCTTTTCCAAACATGTTTCTGGGAACCGGGCTCTGGGTAGCTGTTTAGGAACAAATGCATATTAAAAAAAAATAAATGATGTAACACCTTATCATCAATATTTCCTTCTAGAAGAAGCAGACTAACTTAAAACATGCCTAGTCTTTCAGACCAAAATAAATACAAGTATTAGGAAATAATTTATTGTTGAGTATGCAGCCCTTGAAAATTGCCAGAAAGGTCCCTGACCTTGTGTTCTCAGACAAAAATCTAAAATACTTGCACAATGGTCACGGCAACAGTTTGGCCAGGACAGGTGTACTCTAAATTTATCTACTCACAGAGCATTGATCCCTGCTTCAGCTGCTGTTTGGCACCACTCTGAGCTATTGCACTGCAAAGACAAAGGTCAAAGATCAGCTGAAGGTCTCCTAATAAAAGCACCTCAAAAAATCACTAAATAGTAAAGATCCTAAGGAAGGATACGGTGATATTTCGGACATTACTTTCAGCTAATTTTCAGGGAGGTACTTTTTTATCTTGGCAGCTTCACAAGAAGTTTGGAAACATCTTCAGTCTCCAGAACTGCTGGACCAATGTGGTAGTCCTGAATGGGTATAAAACAGTGAAGGAAGCTCTGGTCCACAAATTGGACGACTTTGCTGACCGGCCATACTTTCCAGTATATGAACATCTGGGCTACGGAAATAAATGTGAAGGCAAGTCCCTTGGAAATTGACATTTCCCCAGTGGCACTAGGACAAGGAGGACTAGGTAGATGGTGGGTCGATGGAAGATTTTCTCAGTATGGTGCCAGCTTCTCATGTCCCTCTGGTCAATCTCCTTGCATGTCTGCCACTCTTTGGTGGTGATAAAATCAGATTTATGAAAAGCGGCTCCCCTTAGTGGTTGTAGTACAGCTCCAGGTGCTAGCACACACCTCTTCAGCAGTGTTAGGACACTACCAGCAGTACAACTTTCCTGCCAGTGTTGGAGCTGGTAGCTCCCGACAACCGGTGATTAGTGCTTATGCTCACACACTATGTGCATGTCCTTGTTGTCACAAAAAAAAACAGTCACCTTCTTCCAAAACAGAGTAGTATCCAGCATCCAGCCCACACCTCTCATCCCCAGCTCCTGTGCGGAGGCACAAGCTGCTACCCAGTTCACACAAGGTACGGGTGCAATGCAGAACAGTTCGGGGGAGTGATTCCTTTATCCTTCGCAGCACTTGTTGCTCTCATGGACTCCCTCCTCTGCCTTCGCTAGCTATGCACATGCACGGGAAGGTACAGGAATCCATTTTTAGAACTGCTGTATGAACAAGCTGTACAAGATCAGACATACAAGACTCTTTCATCTACCCGCACAGACCTGTACCTCCAAACTCACATTTGCTATTCTCTAGTGAACTTTGCTTTTGTCAGAGCTCCTGACATTTCTTGCTCATCCATAATTCCAGGGATTGTAATGGCAAGATACGGGCACATCTGGAAGGACCTAAGGAAATTCACGCTCTCTACCTTAAGGAACTTCGGGATGGGAAAGAAATCCTTGGAGGAGCAAGTGATGGAGGAAGCTGGATTTCTGTGCTCTGCAGTCAATTCTGAAGAAGGTTTGTCACATCCAGAAGGATGGACAAGTCATAGAAAAGGCAATACAGTGATGGAGAGAGAGAAGTAATACTACAGCCACTCTTGTTTGCATGCGGTGCTCTCTTCCTAAGCAAATGCAATGTTTATAGGCATTAGTGACCCCATTCTCCGTTGAAGCAACTTCTACTTTACACAGCAGGGCTACTGTAACACTAGTCCATCTGAAACAGGAAACAAATAGGAAATAAATAGAAATAAAGAGGTAAAATATGATTATATGATAACTATTACCTTTATGAAGTTTAGTGGAACACATTATCACATGCAATAAAAGTGCAGCTGAGAGTTTTCACAGCACATTGCCTGTCATCTAGACACAAAGCACTGTTATCTGTCAAGTCACAGAACAGCCCCACAACTCAGCTTTTCTTGGGAGTCTTCTGCTTTAAACAAGGATCAACCAAATAGTAGTAGGAGATGAGAAGATCTTCACTTCCTAGTATGATGCCTTTGTACTTTGAGTGGCTTGGGGGCTTTTTCTGTTGAAGGCATCAAGGAGGCATCTGTGTATTCTCATTGCTGACAGCTGAAGTCCAACAGCTTGATGTTGCTTAGCTTCATTGCTTGGTCTCTATTTCCATTTTTAGGTCGTCCCTTCGATGTACGTTTTCTTGTAAATAATGCAGTCTGCAACATGATCTGCACCATCATCTATGGAGAGCGTTTCAACTACGGTGATGAGACATTCAAGAAGCTGGTACATTTGTTTGAAAACACCATGAACGAAGAAGCTGGATTCCTGCCTCAGGTAAACCAAGAGCATTATGTGTTCTGTAAGAAGCTGCTCACTGTTGCTTGAGAGCATTGTTTTTCTTTTTGCATCACATAATATCTTGTCTCTCTCTCTCTCTCTCTCTCTGGTTCTGACATCCCAGCTTCTTAACGTGGTGCCTATTCTGTTGCGCATCCCTGGAGTGCCACAGAAAGCCTTTCAAGGGCAAAAGGCATACATGGACTTCATAGATGTGCTCATAGATAAGCACATGGAGACCTGGACCCCTGCTTACATCCGAGACTTCACTGATGCGTTTTTAAAGGAAATGAAGAAGGTAGGGTGACACCAATAATATCTTGTCTCTCTCGGGCAATTTTTCTGCCTGTTTAAGCTTGTTGATAGAAGCTGACTTTCCTCATAAAGCTGTTTAATACCTCTTCCTAATGAATTTCCTACTTTTCATTCCACGTTGTATCTTGAGAAGAAAGGTGTTAACTTCTTCATGCTGTAACCTCCTTTATTGTTTTCAGAGACCATACTATCTGCTGATGTTCTTGTTCCCTTCACGTTCCCCTCAGAGTCTAGCAACTCCCTTGTTTCCAGTCTACACCATTTTGAAGGCATTTAAAAGCCAATGATTGAGAATTCACTAATATTTCTAAGTTTGGGCCATGGGAAAGTCAGCATGCAAGATTCTGTGTATGTCAGTGTCTTAATGACTGATGTCTCAAAACCAGTTACAAAACTGCAGCAACAGACTGGCTTTTTGGTATCATTGTCAGTCCATAGCCTGTCTTTAAACCAAGTTATGACTTGCAAAGGTGGCATCTCCTTTGGGATGTATGTCTTTGAATTGCTTGCTAAGAACTAGTTCCCTACAGATCAGATGAAGGCCTAAATCTGAACCTCACTGAAATTAAAAGGAGTGTTTCCTTTGATTCAGTCAGGCATGAAGGTAGTATAAAATCAAAGGTACTTGTGTCAGCCCATCCATCCACCATATGTTTCCGCACATGGATTCACTAAATTTCAAGTGCCGGATGAGCAATAGTAGCAAATTCTGCCTGTGAATCGCTCCCGCCATCCAAGTCCTCAGGCTGGACCGCTGCTCTGTGTAATGAACTCTGCCATGCTGCGGGCGCCAGGCACCTCCAGTCCATGCGTTACCCCCCACAGCTCGCACGGGCAGAGCAATGTGACCTGCGTTACTCTGCACTGAGCAGTACTGTTTGGGGCGGATGTGAGCCTGAACGTGTTGCCTCTTTTCACATCTCTCTTCTTTTCGGTTAAGTCCCCCAGTAAGGCAGCCTGATAAATCCTTCTACTGGGTTAACTTTAGTCAGTCAGTTCCATAGCTCCCTTGCCAGAGATCTTTTATTGGAATAACAGTTGAGTCTTGAATGCCTTATTAATTGCTATCCATATTACAACAGCATCAAAATACACAGAATAACTTAACAGAAGCTACTCCCTAGGAAAGGAAAGTATAAAGAGGATTAGAAAAGACAAGCAGATGAACTCATGCAGAGAGCTTGTCATATCTCATATGCTAACAAATTTAAGCTCAATTAGCATTTGGGTGAGACCAGTTTTGCTGAAATTGGTGTTGCAGACTTAATAGGCAGCAATGATACCCTGATCTTTTTTCTTTTTTTTTTTTTTTTTTATTGTAAGAAAATAGCAGGGCAGAAGCAGCAAAAATCTGTAATGCATAGCTATAGATAACCCCCTCAAAATACTGTTAATTTTGCATTTGCCACATTGATGCAGCCTTCTCTCTACTGTGCGCGTGTTTTCCGATCTGATGAAACCTGAGTAACTGTGTTCTGCCTCCTCTGGGGGAGGATGTTATGGCAAGTAACAGACAGGGGCCTACTGTCTGTTTGAGTTGAGAGCACAAGGCATTCACTTCTGTCCTGAAGGCAGGTGTAGCGTTCATCTCAGGATACAGGAGGTGACTTGATGTTCTCCAAACACAGAGGGTAACAGGATTACTGAAGTACATCAGTCACACACAGACCGTTGCCTGTGTTGTGCTCTACTCTCCCAATGAACTTCTTGGTCATCAAAAATGGATCTAGTGCTACTCAGTACTTCTCTGGAACAATGGTTTTCTCGCCCAGCAAGTACCCCAGCTCCAATCACCCATTTGTTTGCTCTCCACAGGGTAAGGAGGCTGAAGAGAGCGGTTTCAGCTATCACAACCTTCGTCTGGTGACGGCAGATTTGTTCGCAGCTGGTTCTGAGACCACCTCCACCACTCTCCGGTGGGCATTGCTGTACATGCTTCTCCACCCGGAAGTACAGAGTAAGTCAGAAGACAGGCAGAGGTGTCTTCCCTTCAACCCTCATTTTTCTGTGAGGAGACTGAACATCTTCTCTTCATGGTTTGGGGATTTTGCAATGAGGAACAGCTTTGGTGACTGCTGGTCTAGCAGAAACCAGGAGAAACACTTCCCAAACATAGCTGTCATGGCAGGGACCGGTTGTGGGGGGAAGCCCTGGTAAAAAGACTGGAGATGGAAGGGCAAGTTCACTCTTGCCTTCATTTTGAAGGCTACTTCGGGACTTTCAGTGGCCAAAGTACGCTCTTTCCAGTATTTGGAGTAGATGCTAATCTGTTCTAATTCTCTAATGCTGCATGCCCAGGTACCCTTCCAGCTGCACAGAGGAGGGGTAAGGTAGCATGTTGAGTGACAAAACCTTTATTATAGACACTATGCACAAAGAGTAGTTATACAGATGGCTCTGAACAACTGAAAATAAATGCATTCCTCTCTAGTTTCTGTTCCTTTCTCCAATTGCTTGTCCTGCTCTCTACAATCTCATGCTGCCAGCCTTCCTACAGCTTGTACCAGCCCTTTCTTTTTATCTAAGAATGCTCTAATTCCTTAGCTGTGCTGCTTTCAGGTAAGGTCCAAGCAGAGATCGATAAGGTGATTGGCAGAGAGAGATCACCCACCATGAAGGACCAAGTGAGCATGCCCTACACTAATGCTGTGATCCACGAAGTGCAACGCTACGGGGATATCGTTCCTGTTGGATTACCTCACATGACATACCGGGACACTGAGTTGCAAGGCTTCTTCATTCCCAAGGTGACCACGACCAGATAGGCAATGCAGAATCCTCTCCCTGTGCAGACACCAGGCATGGCGTGTGGGTGACCCCACGCAACTCTGCAGCATTGCACTTCCAGCCTCAAACTCCAGTCACTGGCGAGCACTGAAGTAGGACATTTTGAAATGTTAAATCTGGGAAGATGGTCATGCTTATGCTTTAGGTTTGTGCTGGTTATGTGGGAACCCAACTGCAGTGGTAGCTCAGTGCGAAGGTTTGGTTTCCTCTCAGTGAGGTGTGACATTCACTGCCTGGGTTGGAAGGAGAAAGTAATGGAGCCTAACAGGCTCTGTGGAGGCACGCGACACCAACTTACTGTCTTCCAAAGATGGTCATAGTTAAAACTCTAATCTCTGAAGCTATTCAGATGCCACTGGCATTCAGTCCATGGCCATTGTGACAGGCAGCTGCCCTGGCAGCATCGGTAACAATGCAAGCGGGGGATTTATTTTATTTTTTTAGGCTTCTGATACCTCCTCTAGCTTAGAATGTTACCATGTGAAACAGGAAAGCTTTGCAATTTCCCATGGCTCCTGCAAAAGTTGGGCTTTGAAGTCAGTCAGTCACCTTTTTCTCTCTAGCTATAAAATGAGTCCAGGAGGATCGGAGGAGCAGAGGCTCTTTCCACTATGTAACCACGAAATTGGCATTTGCATGCAATGACTTTTGTAAGGATACAAATTGCCAAAGTTCAGATGCTTCAGAGCACAGGCAGGCACCGTATGTCATTGGAAAAGTGCCCTGCTTTACCTCTGTTTTAAATAAGATACAGAAGAGGAGATTGGTGCCTTATTCTGAAACACTGAATGATGGTTGCTATTAGATGGGAGACACAGACTAAAGAGGGACCAGTACTGATCCGTTGTGCCAAGACAATGCTGCTGTTCTCACATAAGCTGTTTCCTCTTGTGGAGGAACGTAGGGGACGATGATCATCACCAACTTGTCTTCCGTGCTGAAGGATGAGACGGTCTGGGAGAAGCCAAATGAGTTTTACCCCGAACACTTCCTGGATGCAAACGGACAGTTTGTGAAACCAGAGGCCTTCCTGCCTTTCTCAGCAGGTAAATCAGAGGGGAGGATCCAGCTGCAAGTCAGAGGCACAGCAGGAGGGGTGATCTGTTCCTCCCACAGTGATTCCAGCGTGGTTTAATGTCCTCTTTCACGGACACTTTCTACTCCTTCTCTTGTAGGTCGCCGTGCCTGCCTGGGGGAACAGCTGGCCAGGATGGAGCTCTTTATTTTCTTTACCACTCTCCTGCAGAAATTCACCTTTGTGCTCCCTGAGGACCAGCCCAGGCCACGGGAGGATGGTCACTTTGCCCTCACGAGCTCCCCATATCCATACCAACTGCAAGCTGTCCCAAGATAAGCACGCACCACTCTCCTTGCACTCGGAGACCACTGCCAATGCAAACTCTGACAGAAATGTTGCAGATCTAGGCAGGATCATGCTGAGTTCCACTCAAGACTTCTCAAGTTTGCGCAGATGTTGCCAGCTGTGTAAAGTAAGGATCTGGCCCAATATGAAGTTTAGCTTAATTCCAGTCCTGGATCTTGAATCAGACAGCCATAGCAAGTTATGAGTGATGATCAAGTTCGCAAGTACATGTATGCCTTATCAGCCAGCTCTGCTGTACTTCAGGCTCTCATCGGTTGCAGAGGCAGTTCACTGAGCATGCAGCTACTGAAAGAATTATTAGTCCTGAATTAGTTTACTGAAACACAAGGGCATCCTGGGTAAAAGACAACCCTGGGGTCTTGCCAATTCTAGGAGCAAAAAAACTTGGAAAAATCTGTAAGGTACTCCTGGCCCACTCCCTTCCTTAGCCCCATTGCGTAGCCAGCCACACTCTGCCTCCTGGGCAGTGCTGTCCCACAGCAGCGTGTGCCTCTGCCTGCTGCTCAGGGGAGCTCAGCTCTGGCTTGGTTCCTGCAAAAACAATCCACGGCCCATCAGCTGATTTGGCACGTGCTGCTGGTGGGCAGGGAGGGAGCTTCAGCTCTGACAACAAGGTGACATTTAAATGCAGTTTCAGAGCGGTGCTCCTGAAAAATCTTAAGTATCCCCATCATTCTTTCCTGCTGATTGCACGTTCCTGTCTGTTGCATACACACGGCACTGCCTTCATTTATAGAAAGAAAGTAAGTTTTAATCCAGAGAAATGCCTGACGACCCTTATGTCACACTATGCCTCCAGTAAATACCAAGAAAGGAGTACATAAATAATCCGTGTGGTGTTTCAGCCAGGTCATTTGTGAAATACAGAAATTCCTATAAATATATTTTAAGAGGAATCCCAGTGTCTAGATTTACCATCTCCTATCTAAATCGTTCTTTAAAACTACTTTTTTTCAGCATTACATAAAGTCAGCTCGCGGGCAGGTTTGGAACTCACAAAGGAATGGAGTGATACTGTTTGAAACAGCACAGCTGTAGATCTCAGAGCTACCTTTCTCTTTCTTCCTGCAATATTCCTGACACTGTTTTGCAAGGTGTTAAGATATGTTGATGTTTAGATCAGTAGTAACTACCTTTTAACCACATGGCTGAAAAGACCATAGCATAAAGGAGCTTCTACGCATAATCACAACTAAAAAAAAAAAATTCTCCAAAACTGAGTCCATGTGTGTGCATGCATTCATATCTAATAGCAATTTTAGAAGCTATGCAAGCTCTTGAATTACGCAAATACTTATTAATACCATTGTTAAGATTTTTACTTCATCAGGAAGTGCACATTTATGCTTTTCCTCTACAAAATAATCTAAAAGAATAAAAGTGATATGAAAAGTCTTCTTTCTCGCCCCTCCTCTTTGTGCTTGTCTCATAGACCTGCCTCAGATACTCACTTGACAATTCTCTCCTCACAGCCAGCACCCCACCTGTTTCTTTCGAGATGTTACCAGTGTTACTCTTCTGGCTGGTTTGATGACATTGAACTGAACGTGCTTGGGTTTATAGTTACCGGCACACACCTAAGCAGTTTTAAGAAGAAGATGTCAGTGACCTAAACTTTAAACAGAAACGATTCCTGCAATCACGTATTTGGACAGAAAGCGTGGGTATACCTGGAGCAGGGAGAGTCTTTCTAGCATGCAAGAACGCTCGCCTGCGGCNCCAACCGCCCCGGGAGGCGGGTCACATCGCGGCCCCGCCCACCCGCTCTGTTCCTCCTCCCCTTAGCCAGCGGTGGTTGGCGCTTCCCTCGACCAATCAGGTGGAAAGTTGCCGGCCGCCGTAATTTGCCAAGCTGGAGTGACAACGCAGCCACCCAATAGAGAGTCGTCGTGCGGGTCCGCGTTCCTACCGGCGTCGGGGAAGGGGCGGGGCGCAGAGGAGTCGCCGCGGCGGCGGCTGTAACAAGATGGCGGTGGCGGGCAAAGGAGCGGTGTCTGCGGCGGTGAAGCCGATCTTCAGCCGGGACCTGGGCGAGGCGAAGCGGCGCGTGAGGGAGCTGTACCGGGCTTGGTACCGCGAGGTGCCCAACACGGGTGAGGGGTGCGGAGCCGGCCACGCATGCGCGGGCGGGAGCGCGAGCTCAAGGTCGTAACGGCCACCCCGCAGCCGTTGGGCTCTTAAAGAGCCCGTCGGGGGGTGCCGGTTACCGCCGGGTGTGAGGGGCCCTTTCCCCGCCCTGGCCCGCTGCGTGTGGGGCAGGTGAACACGGTCCTTCGGGGCCTTACAGCGGGGTTGTGGGCTCTCGGCCGCTCCCCGGTGCAGCACGGGCCGCCGGGTTTGCCTTGTCCTCCCTGCCCCGGCTGCCTCCCCGAGAGGGGGAACCCCGGTCTCCTCCAGCCTTACTTGCCACTTGGTGTTGCTAACTAAGCAGAAGAGAAATCTAGCTTTAACTTTCCAGAATAGGGATCCGTGGCATGATTACCTGCTTCCTTAAAGTTGCACTGGGACCTGTGCCACGGCTGCGTTGTTTAGGCAGAATCACAGAATGGCAGGGGTTGGAAGGGACCTCTGGAGATCACCTAGTCCGACCCCCCTGCTGCAGCAGGACCACCCAGAGCAGGGTGCACAGGTGCGTGTCCTGTTGGAAGGTGAATATTTCCAGAGAAGGAGACTCCACAACCTCTCTGGGCAGCCTGTGCCAGTGCTCGGTCACCCTCAGAGTGAAGAAGTTTTTTTCTCACGTTACATGGAGCTCCCTGTTTTCCAGTTTGTGCCCTTTGTTCTGTCACTGGGCACCATTGAGAAGAGCCTAGCCCCTTCCTCTAGGCATCCACCCTTTACATATTTGTAAGCATTTGTAAGATCCCCTCTCAGTCTTCTCTTCTCCAGACTTAACAGACTCAGCCTCCTCAGCCTTTCCTCATACGAGAGATGCTCCAGGCCCCTCATCATCTTTGTCGCCTTTTATTTGCTTTAAATTAATTGTATTGGCAAAGCTGGCAGAGATTGCAAGAACAAATGACTGTGTAGCATTTTGTAGGGTTGAGTTGCACGTTGTCAGTGAAAAAACAACAACAAACAAACCAAAAGAAATATAGATGACCTCCCTGGATGTTCTGTTTTTCTTAGTACACCTATACCAGCTGGACATCACGGTGAAACAGGGGCGTAACAAAGTGCGGGAGATGTTCCTGAAGAATGCCCATGTTACAGATCCGCGGGTGATAGACATGCTAGTTATTAAGGTACAAACAAATTATTCCCGTTTTGTTGAAGCTGCAGAGAATGTGAGAGTGGATAATTGGTGGCGAGTGTGATGGAGGAGAGGGACAGTTTTATTTTGGCTTGCGCTATGGAGGAGTTGTCTCTTGCAGTCCAGATCGGTTTATCTCTGTCAACAAACCTGTTGATAAGGGATCAAGCTGCTTTAGTGTGCAGAGGAGTAGGGTCTTAATTCACCTAAATCAAGAGTTACTACAATATGGATTTCTGTCACTCGATGTACTGGCTATTCCAGTTTGCAGGTGTTTAAAAGAGGAAATGTATGGCAAGCAAAATGGTAGCTTAAATACTGTGTTTGTTGGTTTGTGGTTTGTTTTGGTTTTGTGGTGGTTTTGTTTTTCAGAGAAAACAATGGCAATCAAAGAAAGAGGGGGAAAAAGATGCTGCTAGCTAGTTTACCATTAAAAATGACCTTTCTACTCCCTACGGCACTTCCTTAGAGTGGGATGTGGTTTTCTTCACCGATTCTGAAACACAGGTTAGAGTGGCAGTACTTGGTGGGAGGCTGGCTCTGGGTGGCAAAACACCTTGAGTCTAATGCGTTTGGTTATGCCTGGTTCAAAGCAATAACAAACATACCAAGAGTAGGGCAAGGCCTCAAAATGGGTCTGAGCAACAGTAACCGACCTCTGCAGTTGTAACGCATTAGAAAGCTTCCAACCAAGGACTGCCATGCTCACCTGTTGTATTTCTTGCATTTGAAGACAGTTAGTCTGTCTTTAAATGATGAAAAAAATCTGGGAACAGAGTTCTAGATAACATGGTAGGTGACAGTTCTAGGCAGTCTCATTCTACCCTGTGCTGCCATCCTCTGAAACCAGTACAATAATTCATAGACTGGAGTAATGAATAAGTTATGTTTAATATCTCTGTGGTAGTGATCCTGGTACAAAGCACTTAGCAGCAATTTTACTCACTTTTACAGCTAACTTGCCACTGTTCCAAAAGAGAGGTGCATGAAAGTTAGGAATGTTATGTAGACTTTTATGGGGGTGCTGGTCATGAGAGAAACAAGCCAGTTCTAAGAAGAGGGCAGGGTCCTTTGCCTATTCCACTGGGCTGGAAAGCTGTGCTGTAGACAAGTGACTTGTTAATGTAGAACATGAAGCATTAAAGTCACAAGGCAGGAACAGTTTATATTGTGTCACAGTAAAGGTGATGCAAGCAGTCTTTAGGAGTACAGAATTGTTGACGCAGCTATCTTAAGGGTGTTTCTAAGCGCATTCAAATAACTTTCATCGTGCTGTATAGTTAGAATTGGGCTCTGAGAACTTGTCTAAAATTCTTTTGTCTGTGCGCAGGGAAAAATGGATCTTCAAGAAACCATTCAGGTGTGGAAGCAGAGGACTCACATCATGAGGTACTTCCATGAGACGGAAACCCCACGACCTAAAGACTTTCTCTCCAAATTCTATGCGGGCCACGATCCCTGAGAGATTGACTCTGTGTCTTCCTGCCTTGTATTACAAATAAAGTCCTATATTATAGAAAAAAAAAAAAAAAATCCATACAGAAAGATTGTATAACATATTAGGAGCCTAATGACTAAATCTGAACCCAGAGTATGTGTGCAAGTCATTATGATCTGTATGAAGACTGTGCTGTCCTGCCTTTTGCCAATGCGTATTTTCAGTGGATGGAGTTTGTCCCATCACTTGCCCTGGAGTGTCTGCTGAAAAACCAGAACACAACCCGGCTGTGGGGCTTTCTGCTTAGCCTGCAGCCCTATGTGTAGGTGTTTGCTCTGTGGAAGAAAGAGTAGAAGAGTAGGCCTTCAGAAAAAACAGTGCAGTCGCAGAAATATTCTTGTGCTTGAGGCCCATCTGTATTCGCGCAGTGTGTTTCGATTTCATGCTGTGATTTTGTTGACTTTTTTTATTTGGACTAGTCTCTGTTTACTTCCTCACAGAGAATGGTGTAAAAGCCAATAGGCTGATAAAGCCCTTTGTACAGTAAAAAGATCAGCAGAGTCCATTTCCCTGCTGCAAAATGAAATTACCTGGAAAAATGGGGGTTTGTATTTTGGTCTAGAATAGGGAGGCTTTGTAAGAGCTGCTGACACCTAGCCTAGAAGATGGTGTCCTAGCATCACCTCCTTAACTGAATTGAATTATTAGCTCCATTTCAAGAAGGATAAGGAGAACTTGTTCTTTCACCAGTCAGAATGGGTTTTCAGCAGGTAACTTGGCGCTGGAGCTCCCCCGTGTATGATCAGCGTTGAATCTTTGTAGTACGCTCAAACTTCTTTTTATCCTTGCCTAAATACTGGGGCCGCCTTCTCCCTGTCAGGACTGTAAAGCAGCACTCCTCAGGGACGGATAAGGTGTCCGTACGTGTGTGTGTGTCACGTTTGGCTCCCAAGAGCACATGAACTGCAACAACTGCTGCTCAGGCGGCCTTGGGGAAGAAGGGTACAATTTGGATACAGGAACTCAGGAACCTGCCAGCTGCCTTCAGCTACAGCTGTTGGGGCTACTCAGATTGCAGGCTCCCTTTTCTCTCAGTAGCCGTGCTGGAGAGTTACAGAGCAAACATTAAAAGCAGTGCCCAATAATAAGGGAGCAGACGTGGCTGTTTGAACTATGCACCGTGATAATGTGTGTAACATTAAAAGAAACTTTAACAGCTATGTGAATACTGAAGGAAAAGTGGGCAGTCAAGAGAACAGGCCAGCTCTAGTGACCAGAAACCACAAGAAAAGACACTGAGGCAATGCTGGCTTTAAAAAAAAAAAAAAAAAATCATTTTACTTTAATCATTCAAGATATTTGAGAAAACAGCTCATACTATGTGACTGAAGATACTCTATGCATGCCCTAGAAGTACATAAGAGCTTTTAAGTCTATTATGCAAGGATTTAATTGCAATAGCAAACACTTTTATGAAAAGAAGAGTTGAAGTTTATACACAGTTAAGAAAATAAATATATTGGAGCTCATACAGAAGAAAGTACTGAACTACCTAGGAATTACTAGGTACTTGGAGCCAGAGCATTCAGATATCTTCACTGTTTATAGATTAAATGATACAAATAGATCAGCTGAGTTAGTTTTCTACTTGTGATCTTAACCTACTCAAAACTTTAACTCTGCAATGAAAATACTGTATTTAATCCTCAGTGGGTTGAAATCAATGATACAGTCTCCATCAGACACACCTGCATGGTGCTGGGTTGTAAATCAAACTTAGTTGAAATGCAGTGACAGTGTCAATATGAACGCCATTATTTTAATGGGGCTGTGTCATGAGGCTGCTGCTTCATCTAGGATTCCTATCATGTACTATAGATTAGTACTGAATTACAGAAAGGACTTATAAAAGGAAATACGAAGAGAGCCTCCTTACTGGCACAGACATACAGAGGTAGAAAAGTTAATACAGAAATGCTAGGTGATAGGCACATAACCTATAAAAACACAAAACCAAAATTATACATCTCAATCTCTTGATCTTTAATTGTTTCCCATATTGCTAATAAAAGGAATCCCAAGCAGTCTTTGATGAGGTGAGCATGTGTGTGCAAGGATGCAGAGCCTATCAAGCGCTTCCTTCAACCACAACCTACAAATTTCTGGCATAAACACACACAGGACGCTCACTGGCGAAGGGAACACACAGCCCCCTGTCCCGTTCAGAAAGGGCAAAACACAGGTGACAGATGTTGCAACCATTGCTTTGTCAATGGTTTTCTCCCTTCTGTTCTTCCATTACAGATCTGCAAATAGAAAATAAGCCATTACTCTTCAGATATACTGTACTGAGCTCCAGACTGTATCCTCCCCCCAAAATACACAAGGTGGGAGTTAACATAAAGGAGTTTCTAACAGGCCACTGCAGTGTCTACAACCTTTTAATTCTCTGGGTTTAGCTGCACAGCACAGGCTGGAAAATCCCTTTATCGAATGGAATACATCCACCAAACTCATTATAAAACAACACTATTTACCATGACTTCTTTGTTCTATAAAGAAATACACCCATAAGATAAAATGGAGGGCAGTGTAGTGTACTTTAGATAAAGGAAGAGCAGACTCATTCTGTGAGTTTGCGGACTTTTAAAGAGGGAAATGTGTAATAACGCTGAAGTCCGTCTTTGCTGTCTGCAGTATAGACCCTCACTGACTACAGTTTATTTTTATTTCTGATTCAAATTACAAGATCTAAACCACCATCAGTTTATTACAATCTCTAATGAATGTATGTTGTGGAGATTTCACATTCAGATGCCAGGCTGGCCTGCTCCAGTATAAAGGAACTGGTAAGGTCGTAGCCAGAGGCAATACAGCTGCAGGTGTCCGTGTCTTTTACTGCAAATGCATCTCTCAAAGCCATCGCTGTCTGTGTTTCTGAGATTCTCCTCCCTGCCCCCAGCCAAACAGGAAGCACAACTAATTAGGTTGCTGGTTGTGTTAATGACATACCCTTTAATCATCATCGTCATCATCCTCCGGGACAAAGATATCATGTTCTTCAAGAAGGGCTGCGAAGTTCTTACTGATCTGCGTCCCCACATACAGGAAAGGGATCACAACGCTGAACACTCTGAGGAGGCCGAAGGGCGTCTGCAAGGAGCCGGTTGGGAAAGACCGACCTTTACCAGCAGGTCGCTCTGTACCCGCGGTTCCACAGGCGCGCAGAGGACCCGGGGAGCAGCGGGAAGAACGGCTGGCCGTCCCTCCGGCCGCACCCACCGGCACCGCATCGCGCTGTCGCATAAAAACCGCAGCGCCGGGAGAGCAGGAGCCGGCGGGGAGCTCCGGGCAGGGAACGCCAGTGGCTTAGGCAGGGAGAGCGGTTGCCGGTGAGAAATGGCTGCCTACAGGCGGGTGTTTATCTCCTCCCTACGGCGCGGAGACCACCGCCGGGTCAGCGCCCGCCCCCCCCGGGGGGAAACGAGCCGCCAGAGCCGCCGCTGCCGGCCCGGGCCCGGCCCGACCCCTCAGGACCGCTCCCGTCGCCCTCCAGCTGGCGAGCGCTTCCATATGCCCGCCCCGCCCACAGCGAGCCGCTCATTAGCTCAGCGCCTGTCACTCAATGCCGTCGCCCCGCCCGCAGCACATGCGCCCGCAGTGATTGGCCACCGCTGCCATCTATTACGCCGCGATTGGTTGCCACCCCCACCCGCTCGCCCCTCACTCACCTTAACCGGCTTGGGCAGAATGGCGCCGCTCCGGGTGACAGTGGCGCTCCGGGAGGGCACAAGCGGCACGATCGGGGTGCGACGCGGCCCGCCCCCGCCCCCCCCCCCCCAGGAAACCCCGGCCGCCGCCCGG
>VXBL01005638.1:15357-48600 GCA_013400195.1 Aramus guarauna | reverse complement strand
CTCGCCCCCAGCGCCGGGGTTCCTGCCGAGAGGGGCCTCAGCGCGGCACCTCCCCCCCCACCCCCCGGGGGCTCAGCACCCCCCCTCCCTGCAAGGAGGGCTCGTCCCGCCTGTCCTCTGCCCGAGGGAACCTGCTCCGAAACGCCGGGCTGGTGTCCTGGGTTTGCCCCGGTTGGGCGGACGGGGGATGCCGGGGCAGGAGACGGTGGATGGTCGGGTCGGGCGTCAGGTCCGGGACTGCTCTGGCACCGTCTGTGACCCTGGGGCGAGCCCTGCAGCAGTGGGATCTCGGGGAGGATCAGAGGGGAGGATCTCAGAGGGATCTCATGGGTGTATGGGAGCTGGGGGGGGGCTCAGGCACTCTGGTGCTGGGGCTGGAGAGCCCCCAGCACTGAAGGATGTGGCTGGGCTTTGCGGGGTGTTGGAGAAACGCTTCCCCTCGCTGCGATCAATGAATGGGACATGGACGGGGTTTAATCAGAGCCTGGGCACCTTCCCATATGGCCCAGGCCAGCCCTGCCTCCAGATGGACCCTCCAGAGCCTTTGTTAGCCCCAACGTGCTGCTGGCTGCCTGCAGCTGGTGGGGCACGGAGGTCCCTGGGGCTCAGCCTGCTGCATCCTCATCCCCCCGACCCGCAGTGAGACACTCTTCTTCGAGATGGCAGACCGCCTGGCGGAGGATGGCTGGAGGGAGCTGGGCTACAAGTATATCAACATTGACGATTGCTGGGCAGCCAAGCAGCGGGACGCAATGGGACGGCTGGTTCCCGACCCTCAGAGGTTTCCCAGGGGGATTAAGGCTCTGGCTGACTATGTGAGTGCCTGCTGGGGATGGGGGTGTGTATGTGTGTGTGTCCCCACACCACCATGGCGGGAGGGCTGGAAGGGGATGGAGGAGCCTGGTCCCTGGGAGGCACCTTGAACCCCCCCTTTTCCCCTCCTTGCAGCTCTTTTCTCTTTGCAGGTCCACGCCCGGGGCCTGAAGCTGGGCATTTATGGAGATCTCGGCACCTTCACCTGTGGGGGCTACCCGGGGACCACTCTGGACCTTGTGGAGCAGGACGCTCAAACCTTTGCAGAGTGGGGTGTGGACATGCTGAAGCTGGATGGGTGCTACTCTTCAGGAGAGGAGCAGGCAGAGGGTAAAGGCTCCCTGGCTGGCTGGTATTTCTCCCCTCACTGCTTCGGTCAGGGTGGATGGCCATCCGTAGAAGCTCTTGGTCAGCTTTGGTTCTTCCCTCACATCTCCTGTTGCAGCTCTTGGGCAAAGAGGAGGGAGTTTGGGTGCCTAGAGCTGGTGTAAGACAGGAGGCCAGGCTGGCCTGGGGTTCCCCTGACCGGGCGGGCTGGAACACGGGCTGCTGCCAGCCATCTCCTTCACCATTTGTTCTCTTCTCTCCCTAAGGCTACCCAGAAATGGCGAGGGCCTTGAACGCCACAGGCCACCCCATCATCTACTCCTGCAGCTGGCCTGCGTATCAGGGGGGGCTCCCGCCCAAGGTGAGCTTTGTCCCATCCAGTGGCTATTTTCCATGTTCCCTGTGGCCTGGGGGAGCTCTCGTGAGCTGCTGGAGTCAGGTACTACCCCCCACTTACTGTGCCGCCCCTGGTAGGACGTGGCTGCAGATCCCAGGAGAGAGCATGGCCTCCTTGCCAGGCATCTGGGGATGCTTGAGGTTCCCAACATGGCTTGGTGATGGGAGTCTGGGGGAGGAAAGCCCTAGGGTATGCCCTCTCCACCCCACCCAGCTGGTGTGGGTTTGATCCCGACAGTCTGTTCTTCTGAGGCACATCCTGTCTTGTTTAAATGCTTGAAACAGGATGTTCCTCCCAGTAATGTTTCTTGAAAATTGAGTACATTTATTTACTTCCTCTTTCACCTTCTGAAGAAATCCCAAGCTGCCCGGATTTCTGCAGCTGATCTTATTTCCCCATGACCTCTGCGGCTGTTTTGCCAGACATCCTATCATACTGGGATGTGCCCAGTCATATCGGGATATGACTCTGTCCTCCTTCATTATGTAATGTTGCCCTTCTCCAGATCCCTCTGCCTTGCAAATGCCTTCTGGACGCTGCATCTCTCAACAAGTCTGCCTGCCCCTTCTCCCCCAGCTTGCAGACCTCATCCTTTCTCCTTCCTGCCTGACCCTGTGCTCCTCTCCAGGTGAACTACACCATCCTGGCAGAGGTCTGCAACCTGTGGCGTAACTACGATGATATCCAAGACTCTTGGGACAGCGTGCTTTCCATCCTGGACTGGTTCTCTGAAAACCAGGATGTCCTGCAGCCGGCAGCTGGCCCTGGCCACTGGAATGACCCAGACATGGTGCGGCAGGGTGGTGGGTGCACTCACCCTGGCCAGGGACAGGGTGTCTCTGGGAATCCCCCGCTAGGTGCAGGACGAAAGAAGAGTGGCAGGAGCAGGAGCCCCATTGCTCCAAAGAGGCAAAGCTCACGTTGCCCTTGGCAGGGAAAAGCCTGCGGTTGCAGTGAACCCTTCACTGCTCGAGTATACCTGGCCTGTTGTCCAGGTGTCCTTGTCCTTCCCTGCACAGCCTGAGAGGGAAAAGTGTTGAAGCGAAGGGTATTAGTGAATGCGTTTGCATGTGTGGCGATGGCTTAGCGCCTAGCAGGGGTGGGATGTCCCAGCTGCTCAAGAAGAAGCAGAAGTGCGTGTGGGGTTTCCCATGTGTGCCCGCCCCAGCAGGCTGCAGCATCACCGAGTGTGGCAAGCAGACCAGTTTCTAACCCTTTTCTGCCTCTCCCATGTCTTCCCCCTCTCCCCTCCAGCTCATCATTGGAAACTTTGGCCTTAGCTATGAGCAGTCACGCTCCCAAATGGCCTTGTGGACAGTGATGGCAGCTCCACTCCTCATGTCCGCGGACCTCCGCACCATCTCCCCGAGCGCCAAGGAAATCCTGCAGAACCCCCTGATGATCAAGATCAACCAGGACCCCCTGGGGATCCAGGGGCGCAGGATTGTCAAGGTTGGGAGGAAGGTGGATGTGTTTGGGAGAGCACGGGGCGTCGCAATAAGGAAGGACAGGGAAGTGATGCAGATGAGTGGGGGAGCTGTGGGAGCTGGGGATCTGCTGGTGTAGCAGCCCCACAGGGCAAGGTCAGAAGTTACTGGCCAGCCCTGGTCCTGGCAGCTCTGCCTCACCCACCCATCCCCACCCCTAGGAGAAATCCCTCATCGAGGTGTTCCTGCGCCCGCTGTCCAAGGCCGCCAGTGCCCTTGTCTTCTTCAGCCGGAGGACAGATATGCCCTTCCGCTACACCACCAGCCTGGCCAAGCTCCACTTCCCCGAGGACGCCGTGTACGAGGTGAGCTGCACTGGCACGCTGCGTGGCAGGGCAGCCCCATGGCACCTGGCCCCTCTTGCCAGCTCCCCTCTTTGACATGCTGTGCAATTGGGGGTTGGGGAAGGGGAAGGGCTCCCACTCCCTGCCTCCAGGATGAAGGGGCAGCCATCTTTTGGGTCACCATCCTGTTGCCCGCTGCTGCGCCCTGTCCCACCATGCCATGTCAGTGACCGTGGCTGGACCTCAAGATGAAAGGTCTGTGGAAATCCTGGTACCCACCATTTCTCTCTTCCAGGTACAAGATGTGTACAGCGGGAAGATCATCAGTGTCTTAAAGACAGAAGACAGTTTCTCGGTCGTTATTAACCCCTCGGGGGTGGTGATGTGGTATGTCTATCCCACAGTGCTCCCGGCGCAGCCCTGGCACGTTGTCAGACAGCAAGCCCCCGGTGAGGGTTTCCGCCCGGTCCTCCTGTGACAATGCTCAGCAGATGGGGGGGTGTGGGTCAGTGTTGGGGCGAGCTGCAAGACCCTCGGGGCACATGGCTCTTCACTGCACAAGTGCCTTTCACTGGCATACCCAGCAGTGCTGGGACTGACTGTTCCCCTGGTACAGCTTCATGATGTCTACTCGGTCTGCGTAAAGCAGGAATTCTTATTACCCACTTCCTAAAGGGTGTGCAGAGCGTAACTCCTTGGTGATTACAAAGTCCTTTGAGATCCTGTGGAAGATGCCATACAAGCAGAGTCCAGCCACTGTTGGAATTCATCACCTCTGACACCTGAGCACTTCACTGCCTCAAGCTGGGTACCAGTTACTGCTGCGGGGGCTGTTTGACCTATACCTGTAAAAAGGCTTCGGATGCTTTAGTATCTTTTAGGATAGCGACCCTCACCATGTGTGATGGCATTCGCCTCAAGGATCAGACGTGATCGCCTTCTTTCCTTTGCTATAATCAGCTTGGCTTAGAATAAGGGGCTGTCAGTAGGGCTGCACTCTTCCCAGGTACCCTCCTTGGGACCAAGAGCTGCTGGAGGCATGGTGGTCCCATGCAGAAAGGCTTTGCTTGCAGGCCTGATCCTGCTGCCAGGATCCTGGAGGCCAGCTTTACTCCAGCCTTGCATGCACCCTAGCATTGTGTTAAAGCCCCTCTGGTATCAGTTTACAGCAAGAGCAGAGCAAAAACCTCCTTTGGCCATGCACAACCCCAGCAGCCTTGCTGTGGTACGGCACCAAAAACTGCTGAGCTGTGGCATGATTTGCATGAGTCCCTTTGGGCAGATGCTGATGCTCAGTTGAGGTCCTCTTTTGAGTTGGGAGATGGTCACAGGTGCCTCCAAGCTGCAAGTTGCATCCTGTTCTTGCTCTAGCAGGAAATTCCTGCTATCAAGGGGCTCAGGCCCTCCTCCAGCAGGCTGAACACTCAGGGTTTCTCAGGGAAAGGCTCCTCCTCCAAAGGTCAGCTACATCTACAGCTCCATCCTGAGGAGCAGCCTGCACTAATAAACTGGGACGTGAAGTGAGTGGCAAAACAGGCACACTAAAGCCCTCAAGTGCATCACCTCCATGCAGCAATCATCCTACGGAGGAGTTTTGGGTGAGACGTGACCTACCCAGACTGCCCCAGAGCAATCATGAAGATTGACCCTGAAGATTGCAGCCCAGGGAGACTGACACAAGATTAAGCCTCGGACTGCAGAAATATCACATTTTAGATTAGGCAGAAAAAAAGTTTCCTTTTTCTGTTGAGATGCTGGAGGGTTCCTGCTCATCTGCTGATGCTGATTCCTGCAGGACCAAATGGCTGATTCTGGCTGCTTCCAGAAACTTTCTCTGAGTGCAGCAGGAAGATACTGAACACAATGTGGTGCTAACAAGGAAGGACGAGCGCAGTTCATGTCTGTACAGGAGCTGGCTTTGTTCTTAGGGAGTGATTGAGACAAATTAATTGAAATAAAGGAGAAGCAGGTGACAGGCTCTCAGTTTCATGTTTATTCAGTGTTGCTAGCTATAGCTACTTGGTTAATGTAGGATTACAGGGTCATTACCTCAAAACAGAAACAACTATGCTAAAAAAATAAAACTGGTTTCCTGCCAAGAGACTGGACTGATGCAGACTAGGAAATGGCTTTCTAGTAGTTCATCGTGTTCAGCAGGGCAAGGGCTTTCCTTGGCATAAGGGGAAACACTTACAGATCACAGTTCCATTTTCCTTTACCATATATTTATTTTTCCCCTCACTGGAAAAAAAAAACAAACTGGCTAGCAAGGAGGTCCTCTTAAAGACGGGCCTTTCCTCTGGCAATAAATATAGATAGGAGAAGTGCTATGAATACGTTGTGAGTAGCAGGGTGGTGACGCGGCCCCTGTTAAAGGCAGTGTTGTGCCTGCCCTGAGGACACAAACACGTGCCAGTTCTGGCTATATGGGCAAGAGCAAAGGCACAAACCAGCCTTCACCCTCCCCAGGCAGCAAAAGGATGAGCCCCACCTTCTTCTCTGCCCCCAGTTACTTGATTCCAGACCCAGCTTAGCCATGCACCTGCAACAGAGGACTGGCCCACAGGCAACCCAAGAGAACACCACCAGTGATGATTGTTTGTTCCAGCCTTCTGTGCAGTAGGCAAGAATGAAGGTCAGCACAACACACACCAGGCAGCTAAAGGTATCAACACTCCTGTATTAAAGTGCAATTCAAAAAGTTACAAACATTCATGGTTGATTTTTTTTTTTTAAATACAGAGTTGTTAGAATATCTCTAACTCAGACTTAAAAGGTGTTTATAGATGAGGAAATTTACTTCCCCCCCCATGCAGGGCTGCTTTAGGAATTCACACTTGCAAGTCATGCAAGCCTGACTTACAGGAGAGCCCTGGCACACGAGGAAGTAAGAGGGAAAACACTCCTTCCCCTTCACTGTGAAGGCAGGAAGGCTGTAGGAAGAACTATAATCATTCCACACGCAAAGGATCCCAAGGGCCTCCACCAGACTAGAGAGACTGTCTTCAGAGCAGGTTTAATGGCACTATGTCATAAGGAAGGAAAGGCGGTGGCTGAGCAGCCAGTCTCTGCAAGAGAGCTGAGCATTAGTAACATCCACGCCAGGCTGTGGTTCCCAGCTGGGAGAAGGCACTGCACCTCAACCCAACTCCAGTATCACAGCACCTGCCCTCCCACACTGCTCAGATGCACTGGCTGCAGCGGCCCAAGGAAGAGGTGAAGGCCAGTCTTGCCCTGTGGAGCTAGCACGCAGCACAAGCTTGCTCGGCAGAAGGAGCCAGGGCTGCGGGACCCGTCTGCTGACAAGGCTAAAGCCGGGTCCACTTCCTAATGGAACACATTTTGCTCCAAGGCAAGCAGCCTCCTGTGCAGTACTTGACTCCATTATGCTTAAAGAATGGTTGCTTGACACAGGATCATTGCACAGCTCTGAGACCTGCTTCTAGGAGAGCGAAAGGAAGACCGATTTGCACGCCTGCCAGTATCAGCTCACTGCCCTGCAGCACACCTTTGTTTGCTTTTCTATTCCATGCCTACAAAGGCAGGCTGACAGGGGCCCACCCCCTTCCCTCCTGCACAGCCAAATGCTTCAATGTCTCTTAGGATGTGTTTCCCCAAGTTCGTCGCACCACGACTGTTAGTCCAGGACATGAAACACACGCTTCCAGCACGATACAGGATTTCCAGAGTCCCATCTCAGGCTGAGCTGTGCCAGAATTTAAGGAAATTTAACACCTTTCTGGGGCACCCAAGTGTCTATGCAAGGAACCTTACGGGTCTCTAAACCTTTCCCGTCGGATAGTGCTTCAGAAGAAGACAAAAGTTTGGCATTCCAAGTAGTTTTACTCCAAGATCCTGGAGCCTTCATATTTCAATCCTAGATTAGTGACATGGTCTACTGGTGGTTTAAGAAGAAGTCCATCTCGCTCCTCAAGCCAACGGCAGAGCAAAAGGTGAGTGCTTCGACCCCAGGAGATAAAGCAAATAAGCAGGAAAGTGCTGTTGTTCCACCTTGTATTGCCACTGACTTAATGTTTAAGGAGGGCAGGTGCTCAGCTGCCCAGCACTACATATATTGTATATATAGAAAGAGACTTAGAGATATGCTAACCCGAGGGGTAGTAACAGCCAAGTTGCCTTCAGGGAGAGAGAGTGTGGGAGGCTGGTTGCAACTTCCTTCTGTTAGTTGTTCTTCTTATCCTCCGGAGGTGCATAAGGAGGTGGCTGATCCTGGAAGGAGATAAAACAAGCAGGTTTGTTGACTCTGTTGTATCATGAGCTTTTCCCAGACGTTCCCAGGGTTGGCTTACAAGAAATGACTGCTCTTCAGTGAGCTACAGACAGAGCCAGGTGCTGTGTTTGAAGCCATCATTTCATCACACCATTCCTCACTAGTATCAGTTATACTCTAGGATATATGCTGCCTCTCATAACGTTTCTAGTGAAGGTCCCCTCAAAACCAGGTAAATCTATTGCAAATAGACCATTTAATCTGTTTTAATCCTCCCTTCACTTCCAGGGCTTTGTCTCTGTTGATGTACATAGTTGTGACCCAGCAGACAGCGAGCCCCTGGGCTGGGGGCCAGCTTTGCTGCTCCATTGATCTCCAGCCCACCACAGAGCCATGCGAGGCAGTGAAGGGCACAGGCAGCCCAGAAAAAAATGAAAGAGAAACCCGCATGCTCTCATCCTTAAGCGACCTGCTCTTCCTTAACTCTCCACACTTTCAGGCCCAACAGAAGCAGAGAGCTCTGCGTGTTCTCTGTGGCTGCACAAATTTGTTACACCTTTAAGAGTAAGATGAGTACTGAATGGCTGTTACTGGATGAATCGTTTCCTTTCCTGATTCAGGATTTAATAAGCCTTCTTCATGGGACCAACATCTCTGCCTCCCTCCCAGGAAAACGTATACTTTCTGTGCATGTTCAATATAGAGGCACACTACACTTTTCTAGGAAAGCAAACTGCTGTCTCTACTCGTGACAGAGAGGGAGCAGGCACACGCAGACCACAGGTGCAGTACTCACCATGGGCATGTACACATTGTGTGGGTTGGCAGGGTTGTAATATGCACTGGAAGCGGCTTCCATGGCCTTATTGCCCCCTAGAAAGGAAGGAAAAGAAGCCATCTTATATGCCTTAGGCAGTGGCCCAAGCCCCAAGGCTTCTCCCCAGACACAGCTATTTTGAGGAGGCAACAAAGGTCCAAAGAGCCAACAGCAACTGCAGCTGGGTTTGAATTCAGAGCAGTTCAGGAAAGCTGGAGGCTGGCTCGAGCTGACCACAGGCTGTGCAGTGCAGGGCTGAGCAGCTCCCCCCCCACTGTTACCTCAAATAATAGATCAAGATGACTTTGAGCTCCTGCAACAACAGCTTCCCTACCCCACGCCATGCTCGCAACACCACCCAAAGCCCAAGCCCCCAAACACCCTTTTGCACCCAGACCCTGGCAGTCCCCAGTCCCATTTACCTGGCATCCCTGGGCCCATCCAGGCTGGGGGAGCTGAGGGTCCTGCAGGAGATGGCCCGGAGTAGGGGGGAGGAGGTGGCACGTACATGGGGTTCGTGTTTGGAAGAGGTGGGTAAATACCTGAAAAAGATGACATGACACCGGATTGATGCTTTGGACCGTGGCAATGGGACAGAGGGGAAGAGCTCACAGGCCCAGCAGTGCATTAGCTCTGGACAAGAGCAGCAGCGAGGGAAGTTCTGCAGGCTTGGCAGGGATGCAGGTAGCACGGATTTGACAATTTGCTAATGCCCATCGTGCCAACAGGCAACAATTCTCTGCCAAGCCACAGCACGATTTACAAGCCACATCTTCACCTCCCACCCACCCGCAACTACAGACACACAGTTACGATCAACAGCACACGACAGATTTTGGCAAGGACAAGGATCCTTGATGGCGACAAAACTATAGTAAACCTCACTGTACCATTGTGATTTCTTTATAACTAACACCAAACACACCCTGCCAGTCATTATTACACAACTTCCAAACCTGGAGTCTGGGCGTATGGATATCCCATGGGCTGTGGAGCAGGTCCATAGGCATTCATCGGAGGTGGTATATAAGGATATGGTCCGTTTGGTGGTGGAGGAGCAGCGTAGCCCCCTGGCACAGGTGAATAACCCCCGGGAGCAGGTGGGGCGGGTGCATACCCTCCAGGAACAGGTGTATAGCCATAGCCAGGGTTCTGGAGAGGAGTGCCACTGGAAGCTAAGGACCACATGTTTAGTAAGGCAGACAGCCATACAGAATAAAAGGAAAATACTCTTGTTCATGTGGCACCGTTCCCCTACATCTAAATTCACTACACAGTCCTGGCATAGTACTGTGCTTGAAAAGCACTGGTCTCCTCGCTGCAAGTTCACAGGGTGCTGAAGGAAACCAGCTACAAAAACACTTGCTATCAGGTACTGGTTCCATCACAGAGCTCCCACTGCTGGAAGAAAAGACCATCCTAAAGCAAGGATCAGTAGGGTGTTTTTTCCTTCTTTTTAAACTTTCTTATCAGAAAAAAAATGTTCATTTTTAAATGTACATGTCTTTAAAAAGAAAGCTTTCTTATCAGGAAAAAAATTTGCATTTTTCCCTCATATGAAAGTTTTAAATAGAAGTTATTTTTTAAAATTTATTCCCCCCCCCCCCTTTCCAAATGCACACATTAACTTCCCCCATCTTACTCCACTATTATAGAACTGAGCTGAGGATAGGTAAGTGAATCAATTTTTCGCCATCGCATATTTCAACTTTATTCCAGGAGCAATAAGGTTCTATAGAGAAAGGCAGTCCACCTCAGAAGCACAAACCCCAGAATATTCTGATTGCACAAAGCACTAAGATGAAATAAGGAAAAAGGACTGGAAGGGAAAACAAAAGTTCCCCTGGAAAGAGAAGAAATACATTGCTGTGGAAGAGTGCATAGGGTACCCTTCTTCCCACGAAGTTCAAAAAGAGCACTAGTCTCTAACCAGCTCAGCCAACCATAGGGGAACTGCAGGCTCTGAAGATCCCTTACCGTTAGAGGCAGCTTTGAACATCAGCTGTCCAAACTCAATGGCTCCTCCACTGTTGAAAGTCAGTTTAAATGTCCCCTGCCCTTCCCAGCCACCTAGGAGAGAGAGAATTAGGATTGAAACAGACTATTAACCTCCTCAGTAGCAGTCAAAGCAGCAAAACAGTTAATACTCCAATTATTTTTTTTTTCTTCTTTATTTCAAAACTATTTTGCATCCTATTGCCAGGGGGAAAAAATCATGGCATTGCTATCAGATATTCTCAAGAAGATCAGGAATTTATTTATTTATCCTTTAAAAGGCGATCCTCACTATAGTTACATAAAAACAGCCTACTCTAGATACCAGGTTGCTTTGTTCTTTCCTGTCATGGTTTAACCCGGCCGGCAGCTAAAACAACCACACAGCCGGTTGTTCATTCCACTCCCCTCCAGTAGGATGGGGGAGAGAATCAAAAAGGAAAAAAAAAAAGTAAAACTTGTGGGTTGATATAAAGACAGTTTAATAGGACATAAAAGGAAGATAACAATAATAATAATAATAGAATATACAAAACAAGTGATGAACAGCACTATTTCTCACCACTCAAAGCCGATGCTCAGTGGGATCCTGAGCAGCCCTGCCTCCCAGCCCACCCCCCAGTTATATATAGAACAGGATGTCATATGGTATGGAATATTCTTTTGGCCAGTCTGGGTCAGCTGTCCTGGTTGTCACCCATCCCCGCTTCTTGGGTGCCCCCCACCTTCTCGTTGGCAGGGCAGCATGAGAAACTGAAAAGTCCTTGACTGCTTGGCAACAACTGAAAACATCAGCGTGTTATCAGCATTCTTCTCATCCTAAATCCAAAACACAGCACTACACCAACTGCTAGGAAGAAAATTAACTCTATCCCTGCCGAAACCAGGACATTTCCTGAAAGGTTTAATAGAAACTAATAATGAACACAGCATAAAGAAAGAACACTTAATTCACTGAGGATTTTAATTGTAAGCCTTCAAATAAAGTGGTATTGCTGACCTCAGTGGACTACAGATCAGGATCTGCAACTCCAGCTAGTACTTAAATCAAATGCAACATGTTTAATCTCTTTGACCCACAGAAGCTCAGACAGATTATCAATGCTTAGGTATAACAGCAATTTTTCAGAAAAAATTCAAGTAGGCGATGACATTGCAAGATAAGTAAAAGTACTTGGTTTTGTAGGGGCTTTTTTGGTGGGTTTGTGACGCTTGGGAAGAGCTCAGTCTACAAAGCATGGGCACATACCTCCTGCCTCAGCCTGAATCTGTCCTTTGATGTAATTGGCAGAGAAAACAGGCTGCTCAATTGACCATCCTTTCACCAAATAAAATGGCATCATGAAAGACAGCATAGGGTCCTTGCCCTTTGACACAAAGATCATCTGCAAGAAAGGAGGGAACACCTCTGAATTACGTGAATTAGATACAAAGGGTGGTCATGGAGTTCTAGTCGTAGCAGCATTCAAAAAGAGAATAAAACTTAACTCTTAGTATCAGTATGCACTGTCTTATTTCATAGCTTTAAAACTGCAGGATCCCAGATTTGGTGGCACATGGCTCATTTGCCAGAAGCATGTATGTTGCAAAATAATATACTACTTAAAACTCTGTAAATGTGCATGTGTTTTATTGTTCTGCTTTTTAAGGATAAGCTATGACAGTTTTCAAAGAAAGTAATATTGACTGATATATTATAAGAAATACATTCTCTAGACAGTGATTTCCAGGACTGCACGTGCCTTTGTAGGGAATTGGAATTGTGACACAGGCACAAACTATCCTATTTCCACCTTCTCTTCTCCTATCTGATACTCTCAGTGCTTCTTCTCATAACAAAACAAAACAAAATCACTTTATCACCAACTAGGTTTCTGATCTACAGTCTACAAGATCCCTTGAGAAAGAAGAAGCCCTGCTGGTATCAGACTTACCCTGTAAGGGGTGAGATACAGCATCCCTTTCTTGGTGCCTTTGAAGGCTTCAGGCTTGCCCGTCACGTCACTGAAGGAGAGCTCCACATCTTTACACTGTTTGAGAACGCTACAGGAGAAAATCAGACAAATTGGAGAGATAAACTCAGCAACAGCTCTGACACACAGACCCATCGCACATGGAGAGGGACAGCACACCAGAAACTCTGAATATTGTCCCAAAATACTCAGTTCTGATGTGGAGCCTGTCATTTTTCCTCTGAACAGAGAGATGGTTTATGCAGAATGGAAGAATTCATCCTCTCACCTGTGACAACCCCTGCTCCCCCTCCACAAAGGGGAGCTTTAAATGACAGTTTCTCTTTCTGTCTCCAAACCCATCAGGCCGAGTTCTTATCTCTGCGTGAGAAGAGCCTCAGCCCAAAGGTCAGGGCACAGAAAGGGCTGAGGTGTGTAAACCCCCCACCTCCAGAAGCCAAGGTAGCACCTCAGAGCAAGCCTCCCTCTCCAAGTTCACGCTCAAATTCAGGACTGGCCCCCACATGGGAAAACAGCACTGCTGTACCACTACACCCACTGTGCAAACTGAGGAAGTTGCTTCACTAATACCCTCGCTGCTGACCCTACTTCAGACTCACTGCTGACCCTACTTCACATGATTTAAGTAAATATTTGTAATAAACAGCACCATGCTACAGAACAAAACAAGGAACCAGTAACGTCAGCAAGAAGGTTATTATTGTTGGATATCTATGGGAACATTAGCGAAGCTTGCTAATGACACAAAGCCAGATGAGAACTGTGAACGCTGCAGGGTCAGGGCTATGGAGGTGCCTGAAAAATTAAATATATTTTCAGGAAAAATGGAAGCATCAACTCAGGAAAGTATGTCACTGAATCTACAGGGTAGATCCTAAACATACCACCTAGTAAGAAAATTTGCAGAATAAAGAGCCTTGGGGGTGACAAGCTTGCAGCATGTTGCAGTGGCAGAAGAATCCAAGGAGTATAATGGTTCCAGAGCATAGAAAAAGAAAACACAAAACCCTATCCCAACACAAGCCTGAAGAGACCGGATCTAAAGCAATCCTTAAGTATTCTGATCAGCATACTGTAGAAGTCACATCAGGTCAGGAGGCAGGAAATTGCAAAATTGTTGTGGGAAGAGACAAATCAGCAGGGCCACCGTATGGGAAAACAACCAAAAGCCGTGTAGTTTCAGATGATGTGCTCTTTGGGGAAGAGGAAAAACATGACAACATAGATGTATCTGAAAAATGCAGCTATCCAAGGAGAAAGACATTAAAAAGTCTAGCTTTAATGAGAAAAAAACCCCAACAACCTGACCAAGAAATTCTATTGGGACATTACTTCACAGCTGAGCTAGATGCAGATTCTCAGACTGGCTGGGAGGGATAGACTGATGAGGCAACAGAGCTCTTTCAACGTTTCTTCTCAACTAAATGAGACCAACTCCTTGACAGCTGGATCATACCAGAACACTTCCTCCACCACGTCCTCTAGCAGTCTCCAGGTCAGTTTGCCTCACTGGGAAGAATTTCTACATAGTCACTGTAGCGTTTACTCCTTTCCAGCCACTCACACACACAAATGACATGCAGCCACCACCACCGGGTGTAGTTAGGCTGCTGAACTGGTTTGCACGGCCATCCAGGGCTGTGACGGGAGGGCTGTGCATCCCACAGAGCCATGCTGCACCCACCTGTGACCAAGCAGCACCTCACGGAATGGCTTGAGGTCAAGGATAGAGAGATCTCCTTTGAATCAGCAAAAGCTCTACATGTCAAAGGACTTCCCTGACTGAAGTATTAGCAGTCAGTTTGAAGCTTAACATTACCTGGAGCATATTTTTGGAGGGTATTTTTCCTATTGTTTACCAGCCCCGAACCAACTCGATGATCCTTTACTGGGCCTCTGGTTTCCAGGATTTCTGCAGCCAAGGCCGGGATGCCGGGAGCACCCAAACACAACCGGGAGCACCCAAACACTACCAAAGCGAAGCCCAAGCCTGTCAGGCCGGTCTGTCAAGCCCCGCTCGGGGCGAGGGCAGGCACCAGGTAGCTGGCTGCGCCTTCACGGAGAGAGGCCTTCCTCCGCGCCAAGGAGGGGACCTTCGCCTCTGACAACAGGTTTTTCCTCTTACTTTGAATTCAAGCGATGAAGACTCCTGCCTTAAGTGGCCTCTGCCTCTCTGACATCACTAATTGCACGACATAAGAAGAAGCCAACTCCTTGCCCGTTCCAGGCGATGGCAGCTCGCTCCGCACTCAGGACACCCGCTGGAGCGGCACTAAGGACCGCCGAGCTCCAGCAGCGAGGACGGGGCAGCTCCGTCGGCTCCGGCCAGGCCCGCTCCCCCCTGCCCGCCCCCGCGCTGCCAGGGAGGGCTTGAACAACACAGACCCCGGGCCGGGGCCGGACGCGGGGTGGCCCCAGCGGGGCCGAGCTGCCTCCCACCGCCCGGCCCCGCCGACCCCCGGCCCGGCTGCGGGGACAGAAGCCGAGGAGGAAGCCCCCAACCTGGCCCCTGGCCCCCGTCACACAGACACCCCCCCCCCGGTACCTCTCGGCATTGGGGATGACGACACCACCCTCCTGCGAGTGGTTCCTGTTCAGCGCCATGTTGCCCCTTTTCGCCCCGCCCCTGACCCTGTGACGCCACCCTGCGCCCCTCCCCCGTAGCAGCTACACCCCCGTGACGCCTTCCGGCGGGCACGAAGCGGAAATGAGGCGGCAGCGGTTGTCAGGCGACTCTGTGTTTAATGGCCGCCGGCGGAAAGGACGCTACAGCTGGCGGCACCGCCCGGCCCCCCCCGGGCACCGCGGGTTTCCCGTGACGGGCCGCGGGGCAGCCCCGGTGTCCGGTCTGCATAAGGCCCGCGGGCAGCCGCTGGAAAGGGCCGCGGACCGGCCCCTCCTGTCCCGGCCTGGCGGCGGCACCGTCGGCCTGCGGCCGGCTCCCAGTTGGGCCCGAGGCGGCCGGGGAAGGCGCTTTCCCTAAGACCCCCCCCCTCCCCGGTCCGGTGTATGGCTGCAGCGCGATTTTTGCCGTCCTCTGTTGGCGTAACCCTCGCAGCGCTGCTTTCCGAGACCGCTGCTGGGGTCGGGAAGGTGCTGGCAGCCTTTACCCCGAGACACCTGCTTACAAACCATTGCGAAGTGTAATTAACTTGTCCTCACAACTAACCACAAACACTAGTGCCTACACGTAGCGCTGCTTGCTCTTCTTGCTCTCTCTGCTCACAGCGTCGCCGCGCCTGTCGTGATGTTCGTTACCGATGTAGCCGAAGTGGAATTTGTCCAGCATAAAAAAGACCTTTGGGATTTACCACGCAGTGCAAATTTTGTCTGGTGAATGGTTTATGTGGTGAAGAGTTGGTGAGTCTCTGAACGCACTGATCGGGTACCTCCGGTGTAAAATTTAGAATCTACCCCCGTGACACCATTCAAGTGATACCTCTGAGGGAAACATCTGACTTGCTGTGGTCATCCTGGGACTCAGCCGGTGGCACGTGAGAGCTAGGATCCTTTCAGGCCTTTCCCAGCTTATCCATTGGCAGAGACTTTTCCCAATAGAATGTCCCGCTGTCGCACAGCATGGGAAGTTTTTTATATTTGCCATTTGTAGACTTTCTGGTCAGTACGCAGATACCGGTAGGATATTTGCATGATCGGATGGCAGTGAGGAATACCTGAGCTTGCTTTTCTCAGTGAGCTTTTATGGATCCTTTAGAAGTAGTCTGTGATCTGAGAGGAAATTACAGAGCAGAGCTTAAAAAACACCTTATTACAAACAAACAAAAATTCTTAAATCTATAGGGCAAAACACACGGCCTTGTCCTTGCAATCCACATTACAGGCAAAGGAAAATCTCTCTCTCCTGTTGCGTGGGGTCTGATTTGCTTTCATGAAGCCGGGCAGCGTTGGCTCTCTGCCATAACCCTTGTTTGGGCCCAAAAGTTGTAGAAATGACCATACCACGGCCCAGTGCCAAGAGAGTTCCTCTAGATCAGTGGTGTGGCCACCGAAGAGCTGCGTTGAGAAAGCAAGTGCAGGGAACACCTCCGCACGCCCCCATGAAAGATGACGGAGCCTGGCTTCGTGCTTCAGTGCAGTGAAAAAGAGGAGTCCTGAGGGAGTCTTTCCTATTGCACTGGTTTTAAAACATTATGTAGAGGCTAGGCAGGAGCAGCCGCAGCAGCAAATGATGAAGATGGCTGAGAAGATGCTTCTGGCAGCCGGTGACGCTGAGGACACCTCTGTGCCTGGCCGGCTGGTGGAGACAAGGTGGGAGGAGGCTTTGACCCCGCGTTGGGCTGCGGATGGCCGGTGTGGGTGGCAGGATAGGTCACAGTGTAGCAGGGTGGTTTCTGCAGGGTCCATGGTGTGGCTGCCTGCACTGGTGACGAGGCTTTTGTTCTCTGTGGGGCCGAGGAGGCCTGGTGCAGGCAGGAAGGCAGGTGCAAGGCTACATGCACATGCTGCGTACAGGAACACCGGGAGCCGTGAGCGTGGATGGTGAAAGGACTGTGAAGGGCCGGAATGGCCCTCACTCCTAGCGGTGCTGAGAATGGCTCATTTGTGTGGACAGGTGGAAGTGAGAGTGAAGAGACCTGTGCTTTGCAGTAACAGCACCAGAGAAAGCCACAAGAGGGACAAATGCTCTTAGGTGGTTTTGGTAAGGCTTGGAGCACCCTCTTCCCATCCCTGGCCCCCATACAGCTCTGTCAACCAGCCTCAGGCTTGGCTTGAGTCCTCCTCTGCTGTCCCCTCACTGGAAACTCTTCTTCCCCCACACGCCAGCCTTTCCAAACCCCATCCCAAACCCACCACACTTCCCCTTCCTCGCAGCATTGCCACCACGTGCCATGGCATTCTGCATGTAAGTGCAACTGGCTATTCTCCTGGTGGTGACAACCCCTGGCAGCTGTGTGACATGCTAGGACATCTGATATTCTCCCCTTCTCCCTTCTGCCCAGCCAGCCCTGACACTTTCCACATGGCTCAGGGACATCCAGAAAGGAGCTTACCCAGTAGACACAAGCATATAGTCTTCAGTAAAGCTGTGCCTCATTCTCCTCCTGGGTCTTTACCTTCCCTCCCCGTCCTGTCCAGGGGAGGGTGAAACAACAGCTTCTCAACAGGACACAAAAGCACGTTGAGGAGGAAGTGTGAAAGCTTGGGAGAGGGAGAGGGAGGAAACAGCCTGGAGAAGAGGAAGAGTCAAGTACTTGGAGAAATGAAGGAGAGACAGAAAGGGTCCAGAGGAGAGAGAGAAAGAGAGAGAGAAAGAGAAAGAGAGAAAGAAAGAGAGAAAGAGAGAGGAAGAAAGAAAAGAAAGAAAAAGAAGGAAAGAACAAGCAAGAGAAAGACAAAAAGAAAAAGAGAAAGAAGGAAAAGAGAAAAAGAAAGAAAAAGAGAGACAAAAAGAGGAAGAAAGGAAAGAGAAGAAAGAAGGAAAGCAAGAAAAAGCAAGAAAGAGAGAGAAAGAAAGGAAAGAAAGGAAGAAAGGAAGAGAAAGAAAGAAAAGAGAGAAGAAAAAAAAGAAAAAGAAAAGAAAGAAAAGAAAGAAAGAGAAAGAAAGAAAGAAAGAAAAAGAAAAAGAAAAAGAAAAGAGAATGGAAGGTAGGCAGGCAATGGAGGCCTAAAAGGGAATGAGGACAAAAGCACGGGAGAGGACGACATGGAAGCTGGGATGCTAGTAGGAGGGCAGAGGAGCAGCACAAGGTGAGACCACTGGAGCAGCACACACAACCTTTTCAGTGAGGACGAGGTATCTCTTGTGTTCCCACCATCAGTGGAGACCCAGGGAGACACCCTGGTCCAGTGCTTCTCAATCCACAGCTCTTTGCACTCCTCCAAGATCCTGAAGGCCCCGTGCTGAAGATCCTGAAGGCCCCGTGCCGAGTGGGTCCCAGCAGGGACCACCCATGGCACTCATCGTCTTCCCTGCGCTCCTGCAGCAGAGGGGCCATGTTGTGTGGGAAAGGTTCAGCACCTGCTCAGTGCTGGTGGAGAGAGACTGCTGCAACGGGGGATGAGGTGGGGTGACCTCAGGGCAGCTTGGTCTCATCTGCACAGGATCAAAAGCCTGTGACACAAGTACGGCTTTTGATCTTAGCACTGGGCAGGGCAAATGCACCCTTTGGAGCAGGAACATGTTCTTTTCCTCTGGGTTTTGCTTCTTTCGGAAAATGTGGCTATTTTCTCCAAATACTCTGATACTTCTCAAATAGGTGCTACAGCCCAAGAACTAATTCTGACTCTACCCACTGGTCACTTCCTCTGAACCGCAAAACATGTCAGTCTGTCACTTCTTCCATCTATCCACTTCCAAGCTGCTGTTTCCCCTTGGGAAGCCACAGCAAAATAATGGGGATAAAATGCTGGGCCACCATGCCCTCAGACCAATTCCACTGAGGACCCAAGAGAAATCTCTGCTGCCATCACTTGAAGATACTGCATGCACTGACTCCACCATCTCTCCCGGAGTCTCCCCTTGCCATGTCTCCAAGTGATAAAAACAGGACCACAGCATGCCCCACACCTCAAACCCTGAAGCCTCTTGCCCCCAGAAATCCTTCCCCCCCCTCCACTTTCCCTCAGGCAAGACACACAGCTGAGACACAGAAACAAGAGAAAGGTAGATGACGGACAGTCCGCTGTGCAAAAAAACAAACCAAGAATGAGGACACTCTGGGAAGGACGGGGGAGACGCCTTTCGTCACTCCCCGGCACATAAGTAGGTACACGCACACACGCACACACTCACGCTTGCATCCTCTCAAGCACACGCAGGATGCACCACATGCTTCAGAAACAGGCCCATGGTAGGGTCAAGGGTAGCAGGGGTGGGTTCTCATATCCAGAGACACCAGGTGACAGCGAGGATGGGGGTCATTCACAGGTTACTTTCATGGTTTTCCTCTGTCTCGGCAGTCATGGGGGGCAGCCCACCATTGTCATTCAGCCGCTTGGCCCTGTAGGTCTCATAGTGGATGTTGTGGGTCACTTCTTTTAGGTCCTGAAGGTGGGTCCTGCAGGGGGCAAAGTGAAGATGGGGTTGGAAAGAGGATACGGTCACCAACATCAGCGTGGTCAGTACTGATCTTCTGATGATCATTTTATTCCCCAAAATAAATGGAAGATTTTTCCAGTCAGTCTGGCTAATGAGCGTACTCCTCTTTCTGTATGGGTGCCATCATACAGCTGAGAGCTGGGGCATCAGCCCTGAAGAACACATACACAGGATGCAGGATATGGGCTGAAATCCATGGCTGTGCTTGCCAGTGTCCTGCACACCCATGCCAGCAGGGCAGCTACTACCCGTCCTGGTGTATCACAGCAGACATGGGCTTATATCATCTGAAGTGGTGGTGAGACAAGGAAGCACCAGGAGGGTGTATCAGGTCCACTGCAGACCATAACCTGTAGAACACTGCTGTGAGCAATGTCCCTAACCTCCACAGAAAGCTGGTGGGCTTCAGTTGCTGCGTGTTTTGTGATGATCATTTGGTTAGGATGTATTTACTGGAAGACTTAGGGAAAGCATGTCTGCTGCAGAAGGTATCACAGAACAAAAAGAGGGTGGTAAGGTGATGTCAAAGCATTGTACTTGGCCAGGGGTCTTAATATCACCATACCTATAGGTGGAATGTGCCACAGGGGTCTGGCTTTGAAGTGCATTTCTCTTATTTTCTTATTTTTGGTGCTGTTTTAAAACCTTATGGTGTTTATAGAGAGCAGAGGTAACCCTGGATCTGCAGCTCTTTTACAGAATTCAGGGCAGATACCAGTTGTGCTGAGACAGCTTCATGAAACAGAGTAGAAATAAGACAGGGCAATGAAAGCTGAATGAAATATGGAGCTTTTCACTTCCAGGTCATATGTTACAGCCCATCCCTCAACTTGGTAGGACAAATGGTCTAGGATGGGGTAATGACCTCTTTCTCACTGACTCCAGCCCAGAACTATGTCAGCAACAACTAGAAATTGTTGCAATACAATATCATTAATGGGATATAAGGGGGGTGCTAGTACCCTGCTTTTCTCCAGGCATCCAGATCATACATGAAAACCGGCATCTACTTGGCATAGTGGTCATGTCACTAAGAGAAGCACTAGAGTATCTACCTCTAACTCAATCCAACCCTACCCCACATAAGCTTTCACTGCCTGAAATGTACTTTATCTTCCTTTCCATAAAGGCTATTTCACTCTAAGAGGGTCTCAGGAAGACTCCTTCCTCATCAAGAGCAGACTGGTGCATGACCATGGCCTTACCTGATGACAAAATCTCGAAGTAGGGCAAATTCACAGTGAGTGAGGTTTTCCACTGAAAAGAAAGCAAGCCATTGTTACGTTTGATTTTTCCAACAACACCTTTATGGTTACAGAACATGGGAAGGTCATTGCCGTGGGGCAGAGTCCAGGTGGGCAGAGCCTACATCAGAAAGGACAGACAGTTGTGCGAACACCACACTGTCAGGCATAGAGCAGACACGCTGCCAGGTGCATGTGAACTTTTGTTGGAAAACCAAGGCAAACTCAGGAGCTCAGCTTCACATACTGTGGTGCTCAGAGTGGCTCCAGCTTCTGCCAGTTGGTGGTAGTGGTAATGCATTGACCAAGGCAGTTCCCTCCCAGCAGGCCTATTTGAGAATTCTCCTCTTGCTTGGTTTAAAAAAGTTTATCACAAAAGGGATGAGAAGGTAGCCCTGGAACATGTTATCTGGACCCTTGTCTATTACCGGGGCCTGCAGAGATACTTTCAGCTCCCAGAAGCAAGGGGTTTTTTACCTTCAATGATTCCCCAAGGTGTTTTCCTGCCCAGGACTCTTTTGCCATTCACTTGGTACTCCTTGTCGCTGCCCACTACTGCGAAGGGCATGCTTTCCTGCTGGGGAGAGACATGTGGAGAGACCTGTTGAACCCATTCTGGAGAGAAGCACCATCACTGTTCCCCATCCACCTTTCCTCCTCTCAGCTCACCAAACAGAAGGCCTTGTCCAAGGGAAGAGGTTCTCCAGAGAAACACTTCACTGGCTGTCCTCTTCACCCATCAGTGCTATTCCTGGTATTTTGGGCCCTTGCTTTACAGGTGTCCTTGCACCCCCCAAACTTAGTGGGTAGCTTGCAGCAGTGCCAAGGGCTCTGGAGAGTGGGGCAGAGCTTTTCTGCACCCATCTCCAGCATTTCTGAAGAGGGGGATGACCAGAGAAGTAGTACCTTGGCGTAACCAGGAGAGGGTCTGTCAGCCCAGAGCTGCTCATAAGGGCAGTTTGCAGTGAGTATTTCTCACAAAGTCTGTAGTTCTTCACCAGAAGGAGAGGATTCAAAGTAATCCTCCCCAACAGACACATGAACTTTCAACAAGTTTAATGGCTGAAATGGTTGTACTGAGGAAGGCCAGAAATGGGGCAGAGGTGTAGCTTTCCTGGGAAGTGGGACAGTAGGTGAGGCTGTTGGGAACCCAGATAACACTAAGCACAGGGAGAAACCATTTGTTTCCAGAACACAGGGTGCAGGAGACCCTGCTATCCATTAGGTTGTGCAGATGTTAATAGATTTACTGTGCTTTGTAGATGTCTCTGGAGCTGGGAAGGGACTGCAATTACCACAGGAATGGAGATTAAAATGCAGTTTATTTCTTATGTGTGAGACTATCTAAACCTAGGGCAATGATGCTGAAATGCAGAACAAAATATGGTGCCCTCCTCAAAACCAGTAACAGTTTGAAGAAGCAAAACCCATGTAGTCTTTGCCAGAATGTGTGATGTATTGCCAAATGGGAAATGATTACTTAAGGTGGGGAAGGTAGGAATTTCTGTTGGGGCTGTGACAGTTGGGGGAGTTGAAAGGGCAAGTGTCAGGCAGCAGTGCAAGACTCCTGGAGTTTCTTGAGGACTGCCATGGAGGCCAATCTATTTTCATTAGTGGCCTACCCACAAAAATGATGAGAGAGATAATTAAATGTACTAGCATCACAAGGCCAAGAGCTGTGGTCAGTACAAAGGCCGACTGGGCTATTATCTGGGAAGATGTAAGTTTGAGGGACAAAGAGCAGCATTTAGGGAATAATGTCAAGAATCTCTGCTACGACTTCAGAGCTCATGAACAAGCAGCAACTGAAGGAGTGGAAGGACCCCAAGGTGCTAGTCAGTCACAAGATGACCACGAGCCACCTGTGCGATGCAATGGTTTAAAAAGCACATGTGGTTCAGATCTCAGAAAAGATGGGGGAGCATAGGTTAACAGCACTAGAAAATGAAATTAAACTGGAGCAGGCACAGAAAAAAGTGACTAGGAGCATGAACTGCTGAGGAATGGGAAGCTCATCTGAAGGATCACGTTTCCTTAGCTGACCAGAAGATCAGCAAAGGATAATACTGTTCTCTATAAATGCCTGAGTAGTGGAGGGGACCACCAAGCAGGAGAACTGCTCAAGTCAGTGGTGGCACAAGAACACAGGTATAATCCTGTGTACAACCTGTCCATGAACAAATACAGGCTGGGAATTAGGAGACATTCTGATGCTCTGAAGAGGGAAGGGTGGGACAAGCCTTCTCACAGGGGCAGTGGGAGCAAAGATCTGGACTACTTTCCAGGTGGAGTTTAGGCAGTAGATGAGAGGGCTCATGGGCTGTTTTTTTGGGACAGAAGCTGTCACACACCAGGCCCCTTTGGTCCTTAACGGAGGCCAAATAGAGCATTCAGCAAGAGGAGGTGAAACATAATCCATTCACATTCAGCCTTCATAGCATCCTGTAGTAATGACTGGGCAAATTAAACTGGGAGGCAGGAATGACCATTCCTTACGTCCATTGCATCTTTCACTCAGGGACCATGAAGCACTTAAAACCTTCTAGTGACACGTGCCTGTTTTATACTCATTAAATATGACCATCCCTCATCCCCCCTTCCCCTCCCACAATAAAATGTTTCCTACCCTGATTTTGTCATTCTCTGTTTTATCCTCCAAGTCCTCGTCGAATTCTTTCTGGGGGTAAAACTCGATCCCATTTACTTCTAGCTCTTTGCGCACCTGGGCAGAGAAACATTTTGCAGCACAAAGCAAGACAAGCCTGAAGAGAACGCAGGCAGGATGACTGGGCAAACACATCTGGGACATACTTCCAGTGGGCAGGAGCTGGAGGAACTGTCCCCAGGGAAGTGTGCAGCAAAGTGAGAACACATGGCAGCAACGATGAGTCTTTCTTCCCCGACCTGTTACTTGTCTGGCTCTGCAGTTCCCGTGACAGAGCGTATCATGAGATATCACAAGGATGTCACCTTTCTTCCCTCTCTGTCCCTCTAGACATCCCTCTGACGTCCTCAGAGCCATAAACAGCTGCATGTTCAGGACTTACCCACCAACCCAGTGCTGGACCCTGTGCGTGCCGTGGGGACTGCGCTGCAATCCCAAGAAGGATACCGCTCATTTCTCCCACCTCCAAGCAGGGAAGGATGCCGTACAGGAGAGGAGATACTCACTCTTTGTTTGAATTCGGTCTTCTCCTCCAAGGTCATGGTGTCAGCCTTGGCAATCACCGGGATGATGTTCACTACCTTGCTGAGATGTTTCATGAACTCCAGGTCCAAAGGCCGCAAGCTGCAGCCCGAGAGGGAACAACATGGAAGGGGTCACTTTACTCTCCTCACTTTTCGTCCTAATGATTGTTCCAACATTACCAAAGGGCATCAATGAAACCTCCCTTGCATGTACCCCGCTTGCCACCACCATGGTCTCTTCTCCTTCTCCCCATCCATCCTGCCCTCTCCCAAAAAACACAGTGGCGTTTCTCCTGCCTTTGTTATCCTAGACCCTTTCAACCCCCGCAGCACCCGAAGTTAAGCTAAACAGTGGCCTGCCCCACAGGCAGGACCCTGGGCTCCATGGCTGAGACAGAGCAGTGCAGGGTATATATCTGCCCTGGAGGCACCAAGGGCTTGAGGAAGGATGAGGGACTGTGTACATACGAGTGGCCTGTTGGGGAGATGAAGTAGAGGCAGCAGTGCACTCGCGTGTCTGGAATTCGTTTCTTCCTTGCAATATTCACCTCCTCTTTCAAAAATTTTTCATATTGCTCGTTGATGTATTTCTCAATAGGCTCCCAGCTGTTAAGGTGGGAGAGAGAGATGAAGAGACAGGTACAAATCTCCTCATGTTCCTGCCTACAGTGTTCCCAGCTCTGACAGCAGCAAAGCAGACTCTGGCATAAAAAATATCCACCACAAACATCTCGACATCAGCAGAGCCATTTAAGAGTTCCTGTGACTGAGCACAGAAATAGGCACTCGCTGTGTAATGTGTGCATACCCCCGAGCATGCGCACAGACCCATGGTGTTCACCACTCCACATCCCCGTTACTGGACCCCTGAGTGCAATAGTTTCCCAGCCACTTTCCAAGCCAAGTAGATGAGAATCACTCCCTATACCATCTTAACTCCAGCCCTTTCCTGGACACAGGGCTTTGGCCATGCAAAACTCACCAGTTCTCATTGTTGATCTGGTCCCCGAATCCTGGCGTGTCGATCACTGTCAGCTTCATTTTGACACCACCTTCTTCAATGACTGGGGAAGAAATTGCAAACAATTATACGCCTCCCTGGGGACCTGCTCCATCATGAAACTGTGCCCTACGATGGAAGAAGAGCACTCTGCCCTCATCCCTGCCTAGCAAGCATGACCAGGCCAGGCTGGGTCATGCCTCAACAGTTGTGATCCCCACTTGCATTTCTGACCTCAAATTCTAGTAATCTCTGCACCAAAGCCATCTTATACCACTCTGCCACAGGAAAATGGATTTGTGACAGTCTGTGGCCCAAAGGTACTACCTACCTTACACAACTTGTCCTCCCCTCCAACACATCATCCTGAATCTGAGATGATGCTCATTACTCTGCACCACTGTAGAAGCTGTACTGATGCTTTGCCATGAGGAGATGTGCTTTACCAGTCTTGGGATGGGACCCACCAATGCAATTTGTATAGATCATGAAATGTCTGCAGGTAGGAATGACTTACAGCAAGCCTTAATCCACAAATGCACCCTAACGTCTATAATTCTTTTTGTACCCCTCACTTTTGGCTGCGGCATCAGTGAGTTTAAGAAAAGCCTTGGCTGAGTATGGGGCCATCTAGAACTGGTGCTTGTTCTTTAGCTTCCCATGGAGAAAGGGCTGCCTAACAGCAAAGAACTGTTTGCATAGATTACTGGGGTCTTCTGCAAGACTCTGCTGAAACATCAGTATTGCCTCCACCCCAACAGCCTGGCTCTTACCATGCCCAATGGCTTTGATCTCCACTGTCTTGGGGATCTTCTCCTCCCGGTTCCAGCCTGAAGATTTGCGGCTCACCTGGGATTTGAAGAGGGTGTTCACCAAAGTCGACTTTCCCAGTCCACTCTGACCTAAGGATTGCAAAGAGGAAGCTCGTGACATCTGCCACAGCCCGGCAATGACAGTAGGCCCAGGAGACAGAGCCAGGCTGGCAGTGGAAGGGGCTGTAGCTGTCTCCTTGCCTTGTGCAGGCTCTCTTTTCCCCCAGAGCAAGCACTGTCTGCTCCCTCATGCCCTCCCTGCAGGGCTTGCTCTCCCACCTGGCCTCATAGGACAGTCCCTGGCCATGGTTCCCAGTACCTCAGCTGGTCCTTGCCTACCTACAACCATGATGTTGAAGTCGAAACCCGTCTTCATGGTTTTCTTGCGCATCTGCTCAATGATGGTGTCAATACCGATGTAGCCCAGCAAGTTGGCGTTAATGCCCATGGGTTTCATCGGTACAACTGGTTTTTGTCGCGGCTCTGGGACCAGCTCAGACATGGCTGCTTCGTTTTTGCTCTCCACTGGCCCTACATGGGGTGAAAGATTGAAAAATCATCATTGAGATATAAAGAGGACCTCACCCCTGGCCTGTCACAGAGGCTGAGGGCAATTTTGAGCATCCATTTCAAGGGCTACTGAGGATGACTGAATGGCAAGATTTTGGCAGTAAGGCTCTTCATGGAGGAACATGTACTTGAGTTTCCAGCACCCTCTTCTATGTATCACTGCAGATGAGGAGGTGGAGAAGTGGGGTTCGTTGAGCACACAACGTATTGATGGCTACCTCCAAACAGCAGGAGCAGACCCAGCGAAGCTGGCTGGACTTCTAATCAGGTGCCCAAAGCTCTGTGCATGTCTCCTCATTTTTGTCTCCCAGTTCTCACCAGGATCACCAGTGTTTTGCCCCTCCAAGTTTAGCATGAAATTTGCAATGGAACAGACTTGCAAAAATTATCGTGTGTCAAGTGCTGGCTTTGAAACAGAAGTTGGGATTTACCGTGAGGACGTGCAAGCTTGTCCCGTGCCAGGGGCGGCTGCATTAATTAATGTCTGTGCTGTGCAGGCTGAGTCTCTCAGGGGAAGGCAGTGGTGGAAGTGCAAAGCACGGCCACAACCCCCATGCTTGCCTCCCACCCGTAGATCAATGGTTTTTGTCACGCTCAAGAAACTAATCATCGTGATCAATAATCACCTGCACCTTTCCCCTCTCACCTCCCCCTCCTCACTTCTTCCACGTAAAACAAACAGGCAAAAAGAAAGGCCCTGCGGGCTTTCTAGCCTCCCTGACTCTTTTTCGGGTGCTGGCACATGCTGCTCGGGGCGGGCCTCGTCCATTTATCTCTGTCTCTTGTCTCATTAGTGAGCAGCTCCCACCCGCTGGGAAGAAGCTGGAGGTTGGGAGAGGACAGGTCACAGAAGAAAAGCTGTAATTGGTGGGGAAGGGAGGCGTGAGGGATGAATCTCGAAAGGGAGATGAAGGGGATGGGAATCAAATACCTTTCATATACAAACCAGCTGCAAACTAGCGCCTCTCCCACTCTAATTACTTGACTCCCCCATGCTTTGTCTCATTAGATGGTTATTTTTCCAGGACAGGGACGGCATGTGTTTTTGCTTGGTAAGCACTCCGCTTGTTTTGGATGCCACTTCAGTTCAAGTGTCTCACACTAAATTATCCCTTTCCATGATTTTGGTGGAGTTTTTCACTACTCTCAGCAGAACGTGCCGGCTGCAGAGGAGCACGTAAGCAGCAGGGCAGGCGACTGCCATTTTGTGGGTGACACGTGCCTCTTGGAGAGGAAGACGACTCAGAGGTCACCAGGCTGGGGACACTGACAGCACCAGCCCAGGGTCCCCATGACAGCTCAGCCAGGCCAGGCAGAGACCGGAGCTGGGGACAGGTCAGAGAGATTTTCTTCAAGGACAGGGTTAGGCTGCAACGGGCTGCATGGCTGGCTGGTGACCCTGCCCTAGCATTCCCACATCAAAGCTCCTGCGCAGACACTAAGGGCTGCTCCACACAGTGAAGATTTTACATTTTGTATAAGCTTTAATATCGCACTAGTCTGTGCTGAGGGCAGACCTTGCGGAAGGGCCACCCTTGGCAGGGAGAAGCTCCTTTTGCACCGCTTGGGAAGCTTTTTGTGTTAAACCGGGAGAAGGCATCTTCCCTCCGTCTGAGAGGACGGTAGCACAGCCACTCGTGCACAGAGCTGCGTAATGTCTGAAGGTTCTCATACCATCTCCGTTCCACCTTGCCCACAGGAGAGAGGTCTGCTGGAGGATGGCCCCCCCCGCCCTGCTCTTCCCCACTGAGCGAAGGCACTCTGAGCTATCATCATCCTCTCCTGAAGCAGTGAGCAGCACCCTGGGGAGATGAGAGCACAAGACAGAGCGTTGACTTGAGCCAGGCTGGCAATTCGGAGCACCTCATGCTGCCGGGCAGCTGCCGGAGGAGGCAGCCTGCCGAGCCGAGCGCGTCTCAGCTGCAATCCGCTCTTATGCCCGTCACAGCTAGTCTGTGCCTTTCCCGCTGACAAAGCATCCCCTGGGGCTCCTGTTGTCTTTTTCCAGCTTTCTCAAAGCTGCTGCCAGCCAGGAAAGCCCATCTCTCCGGCACAGCACAGAGGGCCAAGCCAGCCAGCTCTCCTGTACCCTGCCCTTTGCTCCTCCTCTCCCGGGGCTGCCCCACGCCACCTGTACCACAGTCCCGCGGCTATGCCGTGCCTCTCATCCTGCTGCAGCATCCTCCAGTGCGCACCCCACGCAGCCCTGCTGGGGTCCCACCTACCCCAAAGGGAGGGAGAAGAGAGTGAGACAGGGAATAAGGAGGGGACATGGGGCAGGGGGCTGTGGCCCCAGTGAGGCACTTGGCTACTGCAGTAATGGGGGCAAAGAAACCCCAGAGGTGGACAGGGAACAGGTCGAGGTGGGAAGAAAGCCCAGCTGAGCAGCTGCATGGGATGGGTGCAGGACCTGGGCCATGCGGGCTGCGACCCCTTTGCTGCCCAGGCTGTAGCTTGTCCTAAGGGAGTCCATTGCCCTCTCCTTTATTCCTTCAACTCCTTGTTCTTACACAGGGAGGAGGAAGGAGAGAAGTTGCTGGCAGCCAGCCTCAAGGCTCACTAAGAGGTTCATAACTCATCCCTCAATCTCACCAAGAGGCACTTTGCTCAGAGCCAGCAGAAGCTGATAACTCTGGTGTGGACAACTCAATACATGGCCATGCCTTTTCAGGCTTCACTGCTGGAGCCAGAACCTTGCAGCAGCTGGAGCAGGTATTTCAGAGTCAGGTTCCTGAGCACCTATAAAAAGTCTTGAGAGTAGGAGAAAAGATCTCCAGAAGTTTCCCTAAATATTTCCTGGATTTTATATCAGTGATGTTGCCCTGGGTGTTTTGACAAGCCCCTTTCTCCTCTTGGTCACTTGCCTTCCTCTCTGTATGGGGTGCCTTCCCATATACCCTCAGGAAGAGAAGCCCCAGTTTTGCAAAGAGATACCCAAGGGCTTAGCTTTTTGCACACCGTTTTCCACCTCTTGACTTCCATGGAGGAATCCAAAGAGCCAACCAAGGAACAGCCTGCCGAGGACGTCAGGGTGTGTGAAACCAGGGCCAGAGCTATGAGAAGTACCTTGAGACATGAAACTTGTCTACCTGGTCTCCTGGGAATGGCTCTGTTTTATGTGCAGTGACGCTAATGCTGCCATGAAGCCTCATTAGTGCTCTGACTGACTGGTCAAGGGGTGGCATTATGCATCCAAGGCACATCCCCGTAGCACCTCCAGCTGTCCCCTGTGATGAATACATGATAGGGCACTACAACCAGTACAGCTGATAATGAATAGAGGGTTAGCCAAGGTTAACCACTGGCATCCACTGTTTGTATTGCCACCTTTTTCCCTGCTGCTTTGTTCTATGTGCTAAGGGAAGCTCATTTAAGAGGACGGATGCTGGTGACAGACACCTCTGCTGCCCGGTTCCCAGTGAGAGGTGGCTGGGCTGGGCTGCCGAGGGATAATCTCTGGCTCAGAGGAAATGCTCCACTCAGCTCCAGAGCAGGGAGGGGTGCAGCATCTGGCTCTGGGGCAGGCGAGGCCAGAGGGCCAACGGGTGCCAGAGAGGTCCCAGCGGTCCCAGCTATCTCCTACCTCTGACACCCACTGATCCACCTCAAATCCTCTCACTGGAAGGCCAGCATACGTGGCCAGCAGCAGGCACCTCTTCCACAGCACACCCTTCACGTCCGCCTGCCTCTGACATTCGCAGCAGCTTGCTGGGGACAGAGGTGGCCCCGCAGGTCCCTTAGGGGCTCAGGTAGTGGGGACCTCCATCTACTCTGTCCCGATAACCCAGATACGATCATGTCCCCTCCCCCTGCCTTCCCATCCTTTGTCTGAGTAGGAAGAGGGAGGGAGGGCTGCAAACAGTCGCTCACCACAACCCAGCTTCCAGCAAAGAAAGGCTATTTAACCCCCACGTAACACATGGACGGTCTCACTGTGGCTGTCCTCCTGTGCGGCACGAGGCTGTCCTGCTCTGGCTGGAGGCAGTGATCCACATGCACGTCTCACCCCAGCCCTTTCCACCCGCATGGCCCCGGACCCACGGTCCCACTCCCTGCAGGCAGAGGACGGGGACAAGGGATGGGTTCAGAGCCTGAGAGTGGCTGGTGGGAATGGGCCCTCGGAGGGGGATGCCAGGAAGGAAAGCAAGCAGCTGCTTCGGTAGCACAGCCTCCCCAGGCCTTGCAGGCAGTAGGATCTGGTCCTTGCTTCAGATCCACAGAAGTACTGGACTGAGCATCCCTCCACTGAAAAAAATCCCTTTCCCCTCCATTTCCGTGATGACCCCAGGGCATTTCTCCCAGCTGTGCAGAACAAAGGCTGAGCCATTCCGGATGCACCGCCTGACCTCAGGGCGCAGAACAGAGCCATTCTTCTTACCAGATCTTTTTGCCTGGCTTGAGGATCACCGGGAATTTTGAGTGAAGCAGGGAAACATCCCAGCCCTTTGAGCTGCCGCAGCCTTCCCGGCAGCAACCTTCCTTCCCCTCAGCATTCTGCAGAGGGCTTGGGCAGGAGCCCGGCTCTGCCGGGGCTACAGTGAAATCTAGGGCAGCGCGTGCCGAAGTCTCTCTGGAGATGCAGAAGCTGGAGATGAAGGAGCTGGGCACATCCCCAGCCCAGCCGCTGCAGGGTTAGATGCTCGCCTCAGCACCGGCTGTACCCTCAGTCCCTGGCCGTGCAGTCCTTACCCCATACCCTGGCTCCGCGCCTGGGCGGCACGGCTGGTATCACAAGGCAAGAGGATGCCGAGCACCCCTGGACCAGGGTACGCAGCTGCCTGTCGCCCTGCCTGCCCGCCGGTGCTGGGGCTCCCTGCCTGCCCACAGGCTCCTGCGCAGATGCCCAGGGAGCAGCACAGGACGTCCCCGCTGCCCCTGCAGCGACTGCCTGTCACTGGCAAGGGACAAGCCAGTTGCCGAGCAGCTTGTGGGCTTTCCCCAGCCCTGGACCATCTGGGATTATCTCTTTCTTTCAGAGCAGCCCTTGGTGCCAGCTACTCCCCATCAGCACCGCAAACAGCCCCGTTCATTCTCCTTCATGCCAGACTACTACCACCGAAAGGGACAAAAAAAAGAGGAAAGACAAAGGCAGGACCAATTTTCCCTGCTACCCTTCGGGGATATTCCTCCCTCATCGCCAGAGCTGGGCAGCACGGGGGCAGGGGAGGGTGCCTCCACGAAAAGCCCCAGCGGCGTCCCTCCGGCATCGCCCAGCCCTGCCAAGCCCAGAGCATCCTACCTTTGAACATGAAGCTTCCTTTGTCTCCAAATCCTCTCCCAAGGGGGTGGGTCTCCCCCCACTTTTTCTAGCCTGATGCTGACGCGGTGTGGTGGGCTATGAGGCTCTGCTTTTACCTCTCTCTTGCTTCCCCGTGTCCTCTTCTTCCCCCCTCTCCTTCCCCTCCTTCTCCAGTGGCTATTTCAGCGGAGCGGGGATGCTGGTGCTGCTCCTGCTGCCATCATCATGTGACCTGAATATTAAACATCGCCGCAAAATCTCCCCCCCGCGCACCCTCCCCCGGCTCCATCCCAGGCCCCCGCCAGCATCCGTGCCTGGGTGGGCATGGCCGTGGGGATGGGGGGGCCGCTGACGACAGGTACCCCGTGTCCCGGAGGGGCCCCCCTCGCACGCCCGTACCCCTCCTCCCTCTGCACACCGCACAGGCATTTCTCGCCACTTTCCCTCCCAATTCCCCAGCGGTTTCAGCATCTCTGCTTGTTTGCAGGGGGGAGGTGGGGGATATTTAACCCTTCGTGGCCTCGCCCCAGCAGGGCTGAGAAAAGGCACTCTCTCCCTAGGTATTTATTGGTTTCAGGGGATTGCAAGGCCTCCTTCTGCTTTCCGGGAGAGAGGAAATTGGGAACATTTTGGCTCATCAAAAGCGATTTGCCCTTCAGCTCCACTTGTGGAGGCGTGAGAAACCTTTTCTCCTCCAGCACTGCGATTCCTGGCTGTCAGCCCGCGGTGCAGAGGCAGAGCAAGCGCCATCCCTGCTCTCTGTGTGTGTGTGTACATACATGTGTGCACACGCGTGCATGTACACGTGTGTGCACACTTGTGGGGAGCAGAGAAGGATCCTGACTGCGGGCTACCTTGGGGTGCACAGATCACATCCCTGCATGCCCCGGCAGGTGTCCATGCCTGGCAGTGCCTGCCTGCGTGTGTTCGGTGGACATGCCCACTCCCGGAGAGCCGTGCGGATGCCCCTGGCTGCTGGCACCTCTGGGGGGGGATGCCCCATCCTCCCTATGCCTTTCCCTCTCCTACGGTTGCAAGCCCCGGCCCCATCACAGATCAGGGTTTCCCCACGCCGTGCTGGGGCACGAACATCTGGGACTGCTGTGACCCTCTGAGGTCCTTTCAGGGCTGTCCCCATGTGTCCCTCCACTGCGCGGCAGCCCCTGGGGTGGGAGGTGGGGTATGGGATGCCTGGCAGATTCGGCAAGGGTTTTGGGCACCTCTTTTTGCAGCGCCCCAGGGCAAAAAAAGAACTGCACCCGCTGTGGGTTACAATCACCGTCGGCACTGAAAAGTTACCTAGGCTAGGCTGAGCGGTCTGACAAGCCAGCTGTCTTGGGACAGACAGACAGACGGGCATCCCAGCACCCGCCACAGCTCCTGACGCGGCACCCGCAGCCACCCGTTTCCCCACTGGGTGCTGGACTCACCTCCCAGTCCCGGTGTGGGAAAAGTGGGGAGGAGGCCCCCATCCTCCCCACGTCCCCCCGCTGCTCCCAAATGGTCCTGCCCCATGCTGACCCCCATGGCACCGCTGAGGGACCCTTTGGTGGCACCCTCCCCCCTGCCCAGCCCCTCCCGGCAGCGGAGACCCACCGGAGCATGGAGGGGAGCAGGGGACCCTCATCTTCGCCGCTGGGGCGGTCTCTGCCCCGCCCGGGCCGCCACGTCGCTGGGGTCCCTCGGCTGCCACGGGCCGGGGGCGAGGGGGGACAGGGGTGACTGGGGCTGGGCCCCGCAGCCGCTCCCAGGGGGGGCCCCCCCCACCCCCGCCAGCCCGGCGCAGGGTGACCGAGAGGCGGCGC
>VXBL01005637.1:47063-70218 GCA_013400195.1 Aramus guarauna | reverse complement strand
ACCAACATCACTGATTGGCTCAGTTTTGGTCGGTGGTGGATCTGCTTTGGAGCTGGCTGGAGCAGGCTCTGTTGGACAGTGGGACAGCTTCTGCTGTCTTCTTACAGAGGCCATCCCTGTAGCCCTACTCACTACCAAAACCTTGCCATGGAAACCCACTAAAACTGGAGAAGAAAATATTGGGAAAATGGGGAGAAAATACTTTCTTTGTCATGACAACATGATGTATAAAGCCAACAGTAATGATGTAGGTTTGATTCAGAGCCGTACCTAGTCCAACTTGTAGAAGTCAAGAAGTAATGCCAAATTTGTCAGTGAGGAAGGTAAATACTACCAAAATCTGAATTTAGTTCTTGCATATTCCTCTTAAAAGGGTAGCTTTGTTAATAAAGGATGATTCATACCAACGAAAAGTGGGAGTGTGGCACCCTCAATCAGGAGTAGAGCCAGTGGCAATTCATAAAGTGAATGAGTTGAAAAATCAGAAGAAAGAGAGAAAAAAAAAAGGGAGAGGGGGGAATCCCTTAAATATAAGACAACATAATCATTTATTAATGTAAAGAATTCTGTAATAATAATACAAAATTTTACTGTTTTCTGAATAATGCTATATAGGTGAACCTGAATTTTTTCTATCAGAATTTTCCAATTAAAGGCTTCTGTTTTTAATTAAATTTCTATTTCAAAAAAGATTGACAAATAAAAAAAATGGATGAAGACTGAAAAATAAAAAGTGCTCTGTCTTGGATTCAGGCTTTCAACAAATGTCTGGAAAATTTTCATGGGGAAACAGTCATTATAATAAATAAAACATGATATTTCAACATCTGTGTTTCATGGAAAAGTCTCTAGTGAGCTTTTCACTGACACTCTCTAAAAAGTAATGCAGAGCCTCCCTTCAGGTGTTTTATTGCTTACTCCTCTTCTCCAACAAAATGCTACTCTCATGTATCTACTGTATTCTGAACTCCCCTATCTTTTCCGTGAATCACCAAAACAATATCTCGATGGACACCAAACTACAGTTGACATCCTATGAGTCAGACCTCTCCAAACAGAAGAGACCTCTCTCATAGAGTGGTAAAATGGAAGGAGTAGTCCTGTGTCAGCATTTCTAGATGATAGCTTAGGTAATGGAGAAAAGTACAAATTCAAGTACTGCCGTTGCCTCTTTAATTGGTCCCTTTGGAACTGGAAGAAGCAGTTGTTGTAGGAGTGTTAGATAAAGGAAAACCTTTCATTTTCCATCTAAACCATTTGAGTTTTTGTGTGTGGGGAGGAAAAAGACATTTTGATGGAGAACACTTGGTTTGTGATTTTTCATGGTTTTTTTATTATCATTATTTCAAAAAATTCTACAGCCTATTTCATGCTCTTAATTTGAACTTGTCTATCAAGGCAATGTAGTTGCATGCAACGCTATAAAACAGTAGGTAAGATGTAATTGCATGTTGTCTTATGAAGTAATGTTCTCATTTAGAGTCTATTTGGGCTAGTGTACATGGAGGTTTTTTATGATACGGTATGTTCTCTAAGAAAAGATTATATTTCTTCTGGGAGAGTGATTTTTTCTGTGAATGAAGTTTACAGTTTACCAGGGGAATCTCAGAAATGATGACACCACAGAAGATGTGATCTCAATTTCTGGCAGCCTGTGAGACACAGTGTAGCCAATGAAACATTTCTCTTTCTATTTCCATCCTAACTTGGCTTGTGCCTGCTAGAGATCGCTTCCTGGTTTCTTCATTCTTCTTCACAAACATAGTATAAAAACTCTGTGTAAAAAGGTTTTTTTAAGTTCTATAGGAAGAACTATCTTAACAGTTAACAGTCAAACTACTCATTTCATTTTATAAAAACTGAGTAAAATAAAGAGTAAAACCAAGAAATCCTAACTCACTTCTAGATTTTCTGTAAATAGGGGAAATTAATCACTGACATCTTAAAATTTACAAAAGCATTAATATATATCATATCATTGTTTGGTTGGTTGTTTTTGTGCTGTTGTGGTGGGTTTGGTTTTTTTTAATAAATATCTCATTTGTGTTATTATGCTGCAGAGCTCAAAAGTTTTTTAAGCATTACTGGGCTGGATACTTCCAAAGCATTATGATCACATAAACAGTTAGGCAAGAACTTGGGAGATTGTGATGGAACTGTTATTTTTCTGCACAGATGCAGAAGCCAGCAAGCCAGCAGAGCCTGAGCCCAGCAGCAGCACCAGGAGGAAGTGCTGAGTGTGTGTAGAGACTCCCTGTCATGGGGGCAGGTGCCCCACATACTGACCTGGCCTGCTGTGGAGATGGATTGCTCCTTGATGGGCATTGGACATTGTGGAGAGCCCACTGGTGCTAGTCCAGATCTTGGGCTAGTACCATCTGCATTCTTCCTCATGGCCACCAGTGATGCTGCCAAGGAGACAGGGAGCATTCCATCAGTCACTGCATGGCTCAGGGGATGAGAGCCAAGCACACGAGGGCCCAGACAGTTTCTCTTCAGCCCCAACCTTCTTACAGGGAAGGGCCTGAGCAGGAGTAGATGTGTTCTGCAGGTCAACAAGGGGTTGCAAACCTGGGGTTCACAACAGGGTTTTGTTTTGTATGACTATGGGATCATTTTTGAGGACAAAGGATTGCCAGGGAGAGATTGGGTCCACCTGACCGGGTAGGGCAAAAGCATCTTTGTTACTGAGCTGGACAACTTGATGAGGAGAACTTTAAACTAGAAATAATGACAGAAGGGAGAAGTGGTGGCCTGGGTTGACAAGCAAAGGATGTGTGCTGAGGTGGACACAACAGACCTTGAAAAGAATAAAAGAGCACTGAAGGGGGCCAACCCTAAGCATATGCACATAAATGAATGAGAACTGCCTGCAGAATAGCATTATCAGGGAAGCTTTCATACCTTTTCTGGGAAATCAGCGCAAGTGGATGTCTCTCTGAAAGCATCTGTACTCTGACACATGCAGCGTGGGAATCAAATAGGACAAAGTAGTGATCTACATGTGGCTTCAGAGCCACAAGCTTGTTGGCATCATGGGTGTGGATAGCTCATGCAACTGGGGTGCTGCTGCAGGTGGACAGAGGCTCTTCAATAAGGACAGGACAGGAAGGCAAGGAGAAGGAGGAGGAGGAGTTCCAACTGATGTAAGAGCAGCAGGTATGTATGGAGCTCTGCCTAGGGTTGGATAATGAGACAACTGAGAGCTGAGTCAGGATTAGTAGGTAGACAAACATGGGTGACATTGTCGTGGGAGTATGCAAAGGACTGCCTCATCACAAATAAAAAGCAGATGATGCCTTCTTCAGACATCTGGAAGAAGCTTCACATTCACAGTTACAGGGAACTTTAACTACCTTTGTGTTTGCTGGAGGGACAAGAAAGCAAGACACAAGCAAACTAGATTTATAGGGTGAATGAAAGAAAACTTCCTAATCTTCTGCTGGAGGTGCCTGTGCTGATGATAGGAGTCCCCTCTGAGGAGGCGGAGAGCCTGGGGACGTCCATGGGCCTGCCCTCCTGCCCCCTGGCAGGGCAAGTGTCCTGTTGGCCCGGCTACCTCTGGGCCTCTTTGCAAGATGACATTGATGATCCAATGCAGGAAGGTTGCTGTGTGGTCTTGCAGCCCCAAGAAGCACAGGCTGGTCATGATGAGGGCCTCCACTGCAATCACTTGCCACCACCAGGCCCCATAGATCTCCTGCAATTCTTGTTGCAACGATGTCATCACAAGCTCAAGGGTTTTGGGATCACCTTGGAAAATGGTCATCCAGATGTCAGGTGGGAGGCCAGCCATGGCAGTCCTGGGCATTGACCCTACAGACCCCAGCTCATCCAGGAATATCATTGGTTGGGAAGAGGATGATGGGGATGCTGTGGGGTGATGAGGGCTGTGGACATTCGGGTGTCTAGAAGCTCTTCCTACCTCGCTGCTGGTATCTGATGGCTCTGTAGCAGGCATGTTGATATACTTTAAAAGTCATCTTCCAGCCACACTAAGAACTTAATGGACTGGACAAGCCCCTCACAGAGGGTCAAGTCTGGTTTTCTACTGGTTCACCATATCACGCAGCTGAAGCAGACCTGGTGTGGACACAGGATCACATAGGCCAAGCCAGACCAAGCTTTGCAGGAGGTGGGACAGGTCCAGTCTGATGCTGCAGCCATGGTCTCAGTGCACTGTGGCAGGCTGGGGAGAGCTGTGGGCAGCAGCTGCTGCCCCTTGGTAGCCAGGGAAACACAGCCAAAGATCTGGGGATGTGCACTGAGAACTGCTGCCAACAGCCACCAGAACTCAACCCAGCACCAGCCTGAGCCTCGCTCGACCCTCCAGATGTTGCAGACACACTCAGCAGGAGTCCAGGCATAAGCCAGGCTGGGTCAGGCTCTTCCAGCACCTGGGGACAAGTAGCAAGGGTCTACCTGCCGGGAGTGGCAAGAGCTACATTTGGGAAGAGGGACTTGGGCACACAGCTGTCCCCATTTCCTGCCCACCCAGTGGATCATGATGTGCACATCAGTTTCTTTTGTTTGTTTGTTTTGTTTTGCTTTGCTTTGCTTTGCTTTGCTTTGCTTTGCTTTGCTTTGCTTTGCTTTGTTTGAAAACAACTTTCTTAAATAGAGAAAGAAATAGTCCTATCAGAGGCCTGGTGCTGATGATGGCTACCTAGACAACTGAAGTGTGTTTTCAAGAACTGGGGAGGAAGAAAAAGGAGCTAGGAGTGGGAACTTCATAAACAAATCTGTTTTTTTAAAGAATAATGAATTAGGCAAGGGCTTGGAAGATCCTGATGTCAATGCCATTTTTCTGCATGGATTCAGAAAAGTACATACTTCTTCAAGATCCATAATATCTTCACCATAATTTGCACTACAGCTAATTACACTCTTTGTAGAAAGATTTTGTATCCATAAACGAATTATGGATGGTGACAGATTTTTGATATTTGTATAAGCAAATTTTTGTCATGTGATATTATGCTTAGTTATGTAATACTCCTGGAATATTTCTGTAGGTGTATTTCTGTGTGGCTACTTTTTCAGTCAACAGAAGAATTTTTCAGTCTCCCTTCTGCCCCTTGGAGTGAGAATTTTTGCCAAAACCTCAGGTACAGTGTGGACTTGCCTGTAGAGTTGTTACTCCCCTTGTTCTCATTGGTCACACTTGTCAGAGAACCATATACCTGAACTGACAAGCCACTATACACAAAGTAATTCTCCTCATTTTAGGTTTTTAGAGCTATATGGTTTCCAGGCTAGAACTTAGCTGGTTTAGATTATACATGCCTCAGACCACCCAAATTCATGTGCATTGTGCTGCAGACTCAGACTGGCTAGAATTACCTAAAAGTCCCAACAGTGGCTTAATTCTGTTGTTTTGCAAGAATTCTATTTTCTTCTCTATGACTTTTGCTGAGAGGAACAATCTTTCTTAATTTTCCATAGAAAATCAGTTAAACCTCCAGGTAAGCAGTTTTTCATGTTTACTGAGTCAGTGCTAACAACTGTAAAGGAAAAAATGTGTTCAATAGTTGTTCAAATACTCAATTTTTTGTAATGTTGTCAATACTTAAGATGTATCAGTGTCCTGGTTTTGGCAGTGATATAGCTAATTTTCTTTCTGACAGCTGATGTAGTGCTGTGTTTTGGATTTAGGATGAGAATAATGTTGATAACACACTGATGTTTTTAGTTGTTGCCAAGTAGTCAAGGACTTTTCAGCTTCTCACACTGCCCTGCCCACAAGAAGGCGGGGGGCACCCAAGAAGCTGGAACGGGACACAGCCAGGACAGCTGAAACAAACTGACCAAAGGGATATTTCATATCATATGATGTCATATTCTGTTTGTAACTGGGGGGTGGGCTGAGAGGCATGTTAGCTGGGGGCCTGGTGTAGCAGCTGGGGGTCTTGCGTAGCAGCTGAGCGTCTTGCACAGCATCGACTTCAGGTGGTAATAAATTGTGCTGTTCATCATTTGTTTTGAATATATCATCATCATCATCATCATCATCATCATCATCATCTTCATCATCATTATCCTTTCTTGTGTTTGTCCTATTAAACTTTTTTTGTCTCAACCCACGATTTTTCTCACTTTCACTCTTCCAATTCTCCCCCACATCCTGCTGTGGGGGAGTGAGCGAGTGGCTGCATGGGGCTTAGCTGCCAGCTGGGGTTAAACCACGACAGTCAGGCACTTGTTTTTTTATGTGAAATGTCTTGTAAACAGAAGGCATTTTAACCAGTGTGGTTGCTGGTTCTTATACAGGCACCCCCTTGAACTATTCTCTGAAACTATGTATGTTTATCATAACACTGAGATGATTACTTTTTCAATAGTCTAGATGAATATACAAGTAATTTCATTCTTGCCAGTTTGATGAATGAGAGATAAAAGTGGTTTTCTTTAACTTCTATTGAATGATTAAATTCTATTCTACAAATCCAGGGAGCCTCATACTAGTAGCAGTTAATTCCAAAAGTTAGGATTATAGGCATTTCTTGATTTGCCTGCACATTTTATAACAGCCTTTATAATTTCAAAATATCAAATTGCCTAGAAAACTTGGATCCTCACTTTGCACACATGACAGCCTCTTGCTGGTAAAAAAAAATAATTCAACTTTAGGCAAATTTATGTTATAGTAGGAATGAACAATTTTACCTAAATACCTGCAGAAGATCTGACATAAAGATGAAAATGAAACTCAGCATTCTTGCTTCTGAAAACAAGGCAAAAGCCACAAGCCAGTGATTTTTCTTATTTCTAATTACAAGCTTTGTGACTGCTCCATGTTCAGGATTGGAAGCTCAAAACTTGCACACCTTTCCTGAAATGAAACTGGTGGAACAGTGATATCTAATGTTCTGTGGAAGCTTTTTCTTTCTCTTCCACAGTTTCAGAGACTCTTCCATAAGGAGTTTTGACTCACATACTTGTAGGCAGATAGGTCCCGGACACCTACAAGCATGCTTGCTGTACATGTGTCTATGAAAACTTGATCCTAATTCCTTATTGACATGAACTACTGAAGTGATACTGAAGTGAGCTCCTGACTTCTGTGCTAGACAGGACCAAAGATATATGATGTGGATGTGCTGTGCTCTCACACAGCATCAGAACTGTCTGGTGTTGGTGGCATCTGTGGACAACAGTGTTAAAGCCACGTGTAGACTGAGGCAGCAGTTTTAATGTTATATGGAGATTGTGGCCTGGTGGTCGTTGTCATCAATGTCCTTCTTTCCTACTATCAGAATTTTGGCTATTTAAGTTTGGCTATTTAAGTTATTCTTTTGCTTAAGTCTTCTCGCTTCTATCTTATCTCTGTGTCTTTCCATTCTCTTTCTTGTGCTGGTCTATTCTGTGCACATTCTCACCGGTCCTTCTCACAATGTAGGCATTTCCTCAGAAGTCTGAGCTATGCTTATGTCTCTGGGCTGAACCCTAGGCTTCAGGTTGCAGCTAGATACACTTACAGAATCACAGAATCACAGAATGTTAGGGGTTAGAAGGGACCTCTGTAGATCATCTAGTCCAACTCCCATGCTAAAACAGGATCACCTAGAGCAGGCTTCACAAGATCATGTCCGGGGATGTTTTGAATATTACCAGAGAAAAAGACTCCACAGCCTCTCTGCACAGCCTGTTCCAGTGCCCTGTTACCCTTAGAGTGAATAAGTTTTTCCCCAAGTTGAGACGGAACTTCCTGTGTTCCAGTTTGTGCCTGTTGCCCCTTGTCTTGTTGTGGGGCACCACTGAAAAGAATCTAGACCTATCCTCTTGACATCCGCCCTTTAGGTATTTATAAACATTGATGAAATCCTCTCTCAATCTTCTCTTCTCCAGGCTAAACAGACCCAGCTCTCTCAGCCTTTCCTCATATGAGAGATGCTCCAGTCCCCTCATCATCCTCATAGCCCTCCACTTGACTCTCTCCAGTAGTTCCCTGTCTTTCTTGAACTGGCAAGCCCCGAACTGGACACAGAACTCCGGATGTGGCTTCACCAGGATAGAGTAGAGGGGGAGGATAACCTCCCTTGACCTACTGGCCACACTCTTCTTAATGCACCCCAAGATACCATTGGCCTTCTTAGCCATGAGGGCACATTGCTGGCTCATGGAGAGCTTGTTGTCCACCAGGACTCCCACATCCTTCTCCGCAGATCTACTTCCCAGCAAGTCAACCTCTAACCTGTACTGGTACCTGGAGTTGTTATTCCCTAGGTGCAGGACCCTCCACTTGACCCTGTTGAATTTCATTTGTTTCCTCTCTGCCCAACTCTCTAGCCTGTCCAGATCTTGCTGAATAGCAGCACAAGATTCTGGTGTATCAACCAAGAAAGATGGGAAGAGAAGGTTAGAGAACAGGACATTAAAAGAAGAGAACAGGACATTTGAGTTAATAAACCAGCCCCTTTCGAAAAGTGGAAGCTGCTGATTATGATCTGCCTATTTGATACATTCTTCACATCTGGAAAACAAAATGAAAGTAGAGCAAGATGGAAAATTGTAACAGGAATTTACAGGAAGATAAGTGACCTCTGATAGCATTGTCTATATTGAAAATTCGTCCTTCCTTGCTAAGATAGTTACAGAATTTTGCAGAGCGCTAGGCTGGAATCACTGTCATACATCGGTGAAATCTGCTAGATTAAACTCTACTTCTGAAAAAGAAAGGACTAAATCAAAGAGTCTATTAAGAACAAAACCTTCTCTTAAGGTAACTTTTACAATTATTTTCATCATATCTAAGATAAACAGGTATCATATCCCACTGTCAAATATGACTTTTGGTTACTTTCATTGTTTCTAGTACCGATGGGGTTAATTAAGACTTTTGAAATTATAACACTAACAAGAGCTCCTAAGGTAGCCATTTTTTGGTCTATCAATGAAACCACAAGCATGGAGGAATAGATTAGAACGTAATAGTGTTCCTCCTAAGCAGTGGCTATAGCAGTAGAAAACTGTAATTTGGCTGCTCTTCTGAAAGAATGCAAGATCATTACACAAAAGTATAGGAAGGAAAAGACACACTTGTACAGATTTCAGTCTTGCAATAGCATGCCTGGGTGATTCTTTTCTGTTTCAGGATTACTGCTGGTATAAGTTTGCAGAGTCAGCTGGCGTACAGATAATAGAAAAGGGAAGGAATTGGACTCTGCCTGCCCTACTCTGCCTGTTGCTGGGAAAAGAAAGAAGAGATAAACCCTTCAACTGTTACAGAAGTTTTCTCCTGTGCAGTGCCCAGTAAGAGCTGTAAACCCTAAGAGTTTAGAGCTTCAGGAGTAGTTTTAAGCCTTGGTAAAATGAGAGTGAAAGCAGAGCCAGAAATGGCGAGGTAACGCTGAAAGTTGAGCTGCTACACATGAGAGAATCTGCTCCAGGCACTTGAGGGGCTTCACTCTTGGATTTCCATCTGCCATGATAAGGACTACAACTTACCATTACATTTGCTCAGCCTAGTTAGTGATCCTTAACTGAAATGGGAATACAATTACATCCGATGTATCAATGCTGCATAGGTTAAATAAATCGGCACTTTCTTTCCTACCTATAAAATCTTTTTTTCAGAAAAAAACACAGAAAGTCAAGGAAATCCAAGTATTTTCAACATGCAAATGGAATGAACTTTTATTTTTCTAGATTTTTTTTTGCGAAAAATAATAAAATATAGGATGCTAAACAAGTAAGTGTTTTTCCTATAAAAAGTTCTATTCCTTTCAAGATGTCACTTTATTGTATTAAAGAAATTTAAAGTTCAAAATCTTGGTAACCTGTTATGTTTGATTGTTATGAAACAGAGCTCACTTAAAGTTAAAAACTCATTTTCAACTGTAATAATTGTTTTTGCCCTGTCTGAATTTGTCAAAGATATCGAAAAATGTGTCCAGTTCTAAATTTAATATGAATTTTTGAAGAAAATATTTTTAATATACTCGTTCTTAGGTATTTTCTTTCCCTCTCATGACGTCATTTTGCCTACAAATATAATAGTTAAATAATTTTTTTGTGTCTGTCCCCCCCCTTTTTTTTTCACAGCACAGAATCTCTTGGGGGTGGAAAAAGCAATAATGAAACCACACTCACGCTGTACCATGGATTAGCAAAAAAGTGCTGTGCATTTTTCAAAAGACTACATTGAATCTTCATAAATCTAGTTGCTAGATGAGTCGATGGTAGATCTATGTTTGTAGAGATGTAATGTTTTTCCTTTTCATTGATTTCTCTCATGACACTGAGCAGATACTTTTCGTACTACTGATACTTTATCTCTGACACGGACACTGAGGATGTCTGCAATAATAACCCTGACCTGAAATGAAAACATGCAACCGGGAGGAAAGGTTACCTAAAGAAAAAAACCTGTTATGTTCATTCTAGTGCTCTTGATGGCAATGTAATTGCTGAGGACTAAAATTCAAATGCAAGGAATTATACATGCATTAAATAGATATTTGCATTGATCTCTCCAACCATTGTAACATTCTCAAGCAGAGGCAAAGAAATCTTTTTAAGTTCATCTCCTGTAGCTATTTCCAAAAAGAGTTTGATATAGATAACAACATGTCTTTCATAAGAATGTGTTTCTGCCAGCCTGTGAAGTTCCTCATTGTAGCCAACTAGTAGCACATCATTTTGAGGCATAACAGGAAAACCCTTTTCAGCATTTAACACACAATATTTTTGTTGGAGTGGAGGCACTTGACCTTTTTAAAGAAAAGCTTGTCATGCAAGGATCTATTACAATCACAGTTTGGAGCAACTATCTTAAAAAATACAGTATATCTGCAATTTTCAAAATGAAGAAAGATCTCTGACATTATTGCTTCCCCCCCATTTCTTCTCCCTTCTTTTTTTTCCCCTGCCCTTCTCTCTCCTCCAAATTACCATTGTGCAGCTCAGCAGGTCAGCAGCATTCTGTTCACATTGCTGTTTCATGAAACCCAAGCAGCCCCGCTGGTGAACATTTCTGCCTGCAATTTCTGTGATAACATCAGATATTTTGGAGATAGACGCTCTATGGTCTGCAAACAGTGGAATCATTGTTCTCTCTGTCTCACAACCTATTTACACATTTCATTCTGCTTTCAAGACTTGATTTGTGTGACTCCTTTGTATGACTACTAAAAATTTAGTAAATGCTTACATGTAGTTAGTATTCGTGTTTTGGGATAACACCTCCAAATCTGGAGCAATAGGGAATCTATTCCTATACACAGAAGCTGTCATTCTTCCAATATCTTTCTGGTGTTCTCCAAATATGCTCTTTGTTGATATTGCTCTGTTATACTCTTCAAAGTATTAGCATTTGCAATGTAAAATACAGAGCTTTATTAGCAGTGTTCTTTAATAAAGGTAGCACAGCTGCCCTAACCATGTGGTTGTTTATTTTGAAGCTTAAGAATTTGAAAGGAGGCAGCAGGTAGATTTACTGACGGAGAAGGAATTTCTTAGAGGAGGAAAAGCACATATGACTTTTACTTCAAGCTGAATGGGACACTGGCGGCACAGAAAACTGATGAATCTGAGAAGAGGTGTGATTTAATTTGAAATATAGAGGAAGAGTAAAAAAGAGATAAGGAGACTGATATCTAAAATATCTTGTCAGGAAATCTGTAGCACAGAACTCTGTAAATGGAAGTGAAGATAACCAGCATGGAGGATGGAGAGACTGAGTTCTCAAAGAGTGGTGGTGAGCTAAGATTTTGGCACAACAGGTTTTTTGAAATGTTGTGAAATGACAGAAATTGTGGGTAGTATTTACCACAGGAATGTGCAAAAGGATCTTTTCACTTAAATCTTCCTAAATAGCTTCTTTGCTGCATCATCGTATGTTATAATTTGAGCAATGTACCCAGAGCTAAGATTACATTGAAAAAAAGTGTGTGAAATTTTCCTTTTTTTTTTTTTTTAACTTTTTCAAAACACAGGAAATGCAACTAGTTTAAGGCTTTCAGAGCTCAACTGTATAAATGCTGTAATAAATACTCACATTCTTTCCTCCTTTCCTTAGAAATGTTGAACACTGAAAGCCAAGTTTATGCTAAGTGTTATTAAAAAAAAAGAATAAAATAAATTCTGACCTTTGCTGCAAAATACTCTGAAATATTCACTGTTTGAAAGACTATTATACTTATTAAAAAGAAAATGAAAATCCTTGGACTTCATGAAAACTAAGTTTTTGCAGGCTGGACAAGCGTATATCAGTAAAACCGCAAGATATTAAATATATGGATACATTTTGAAGAATATTCTGAATCTTCAAATAAATGTTTATTTTAATTGGAAGTATTTGGGGAAGAATGTTCTGGAAATGTGGACTGCACATTCTAGGTTAAGTTATCCTGGAGTTCCAAACTTCTGAATTTTTTTAAAATTCTTGGCTGCTACTGGTTGCAAAAAGCATGCATACTGCTCAATTTAAAAAGACATGCACACACACATGCAAAACTGGATTAAGCAGTACTCATAAAAAGTTTTTTTGTTCAAGTTAGGGGAAGAATACAGGAGAAGTAGGGCAGGGAAAGATCATAACATTTAGAGCGTACATCTTTCCCTCTGTCTCAGAAAATAAATTTGCCTACAGTTATTAATACGATTGTGTTCAGAAATCTTAAATGAGTGCACTTCCCTGGCTGGATAAATACAAATCAAGAAATCTGTTTAAAAAAAAAATCAGCAAAAACAATCCTTGACCTGTAAATTTAAGGTTAAAATTTACACAGACAGCTTTGAAAAGACTCCTCTGCCCCACCCTAACAAATAAGTGTCAGTCTAGCCTGAAAATGCTACAAATTCTGACATGCACCAGCTAGATCTGAGACAGTTTATAGTAACTCCTTTATCTCATTACTGAGGGACTGTGGGGAAATATATGTTTTTTATGCTTTAAGTTTTGTCTGTTGCATCAGTCATTTTTCTGTGTACTTTAATATAAAAGCCAATAAGCAAACCTGAGCACAAAGTTTTGTGCTACCATCATGTAAAGCAACCGTTGTTGATACTGCTGCTCTTCCTGATTTGGTTATTTATTCAAAAAGTAGAGTTTAGTTACTTTAATCTGCTCATCTATCAATGGTATAGGGTAGAAAAGATGTGAGAAGTTAACAAAAAATCCCTCCTACCAGCAGTGTATGCAAATGTCTACGTATTTTCCAAGACATGTTTAGATTTGTAGTTCAGCTCTATTTACTTATCATTTTCATTTTGATGATGAAGTGATGAAAAGCACTTACACAGAACTCTGTGTTTTGTCTATGTTGTCATTGCCCAGGTGCTGTAACAGTAGCCTAGTGTCTGCTTTGCTGTCCAGTGTAATGAGAATTTTTTCCTGTTTTTAATTTGTTATTTTACTCTTTAGATTTTTATTTTAAAACATAGATATTAAAACAAGAGTTCTTTCATCTGCTTTTGTTGTTCAAAACTAATTTCTTAACATTAGTAATATAAAGTTCCTACAGCAGATCATCTTTGCGTTTCTTACTGCTAGTAAAAAAGATGATCAGAGAGGAGACCATTAAAAGAAGCAACACAGGATGGTGAGCATGTTCATGAGAACTAGCAAGCATAAAGAAGCAGACTTGGGAGGTAGATAGTGAAATTGCTGTAAACCAAAAGTAAGTCATAGTATGCTTAAGTGGAAAGCTGACGAGGTATCTGTGTACTGTTTTTTTTTTTTTTTTTCTACATTCCTTATGCTCTAACATAATGCAATGCCATCTAGTTTAATTTGATTAAAATGCTAAGAAAGGAGCTGTTCAAATGTTTTTTGTAAAGTGTTTCACAAGAAAGTGTTAGGCTGAACTGAAGCAGGCAGGACCCATGAGGATGGCAGGTTAACACTTCTCATGTGTCTGCAAGGAAGATAGGGAAAGTGTTTGGTCAGATAATACCACTTGGAGATGAACCTTTTCCAATTTGACTAACAGCTGAATTTACAGAAAATGAAATGTTGTCTCCCATGCGGTAATGAGTACAGCACCGCAGCAGTTATTCCATGCCTCAGGGATCAGGTTGCAGCAGACCTTGGAGAGGTCAGGCAGCTGATATAAACTAAGGTAGTCTTTACAGATGTGCCTGAGTTTCACCAGCATGAAGGGGAAGTTCAAACACATTTTCTGTCAGGGCTGTTCCCATTGCGTGTGCTGCCATGGTGGAGCATTAGCTCTTGAAACGCCAGTTTCTACCCATGAAGGTGCATCAGGAGCTTTCCACCCGCAGAGAGGGCTCTGCTCTTGTGGGTGCCTGGCTGTGCTTTGCTGCAACCAGGACATCCTTCCAAAGGAGGAAAAGACACCTGCTTTTTTTGCAAGAGAGAAAGGGTGGGAGGAAGAGTGACATTACCTGCAGCAGCAGGAGTTACAGGACAGAGTTCATAACTGCAAACCCAGCTGGGTCTCCAGGAGAATTTTTGGTGTCTGTCATTCAGTATGAGTATCGGTATTGTCTGCCTATATTTGTCATGGGTTTGTCCATCAGATGCGCATTCTTGTCACTCTGGTATCTATTGTTTTTAATTTGAGGCCAGTTAAGCAGCTGTCATCTCCCACTATCTTTGGGGTTTCCAAAAAAGAAAAGTGTGTTAGCAATATGACAGCAATCCTGTCCTCCCTAATGGCTAAGCTGCTCATCATCTGTAACATGCTTCTCCTTCTGGAGCACTACTGTCTCCAGAGACTCATGTAACTCAGTCCCCTGAGGCACAAAACAAAATGCTGGCTGTACTCTCCCTGCTATATCAGAGTAAGCATTTCATTTTCTCTACAGGATTTAAAAATATCCGTCGGATTGCTTTCAAGCTGGAGAAGTTTCCTCACTAATGGTATCCTTTCACAAACAATTGTCATATATCCTTTAAATTCACACCATCACCTGGAGGTCTTTTATTTTTTAGCCGTTAGTATACATTTAGCTCTCTTAAGTGCCTCTACTAAAACATTATTTATGTTCAGTGACACCAAAGCTCTTGATGTTATGCTCTGCTCAAAGGCACTGTTTGCCTAGACAATAAGTCATGTGCCATGACAAATCTGTGATAGATAGGATGCATTTCTCTGACAAGGTAAAGGTTTTAAGGATTTAATTTACAGAAGTTGCTTTTTATTATTCTTAGGTTTGTGCACACAGAAAAAGTCTACAGCTAATATTAAATGCCTATCAAATACTGATGGCATTGCATATTAAACTTATTAACAACATATGACAATCTCTTCAGGGGAGAATTTAAATTTGAGACATCATTCTGAATTAGATTTTTTTTTTTTTTTGGTGGTGGTATTTGTTTTTCAGATCTTCCTGTTTTGGTCTTTCTGCTTCTTCCTAGAAGAGAAGAGAAGAACTAGCAAAAAATTGGAGGAAAAGACAGACATCTATAGAAAGAGAAATGGCCATTCTGTAATAGTTTTTTTTCCCATCTCCATCCCATATCACAGTGCTTTCACCATCTTTTCTTGCAAAGAACTTCCCAAAGGTTCCCATGGATATGTGCTACTGCTTTCACTCCAGCTGTCATGTGGGGTGTATTTGCTATTTTTTTTTTTTTTTTTTCCCCCAACACAAGGAAAGAAAACAAGACTTTTAATCTCAGTGTTGGAATAGAAGTCATAGAGGAACTTAAATAAAATTGAAGGTTTGGTTTTAAACTTCTGTATGCAATACCACTGAAATTATTGTATGCAACACATAGTAATTTTTCTGAGATGATTGTTTCTATCTCAGTTCTAACAGCAGTTTCCTTTTGCATTGCGTAAATTAGCACATACTTTGTAATGGTCAGCATGTACCATTTCTGCCCAACCCTTGAAAATGTGATTTACCTGGAATTTAATTTTGGTGAGGGGGGACATAAAAAAATGTTGACATGAAATTAATACCTGGATATGAAAGCTTATTTGATATTTCTGGTCTACAATTTTGTTTTGCTTTAAATCATGACAATTTTTTTTCAGCTTTTTGATCAATAGGCATGGATACTGGTCTGGGAAATACATATGAAAATATAATGAAACACAATAAAAAGAATATGATTCGGGTCTGTCAAAATGCTCCATCACAGCTAAGGGATAAAATGACTAATAGTAACTAGCTGTCCACAAACAAAACTGCAAAATTAATCCCTCACTGGAGTATCAGTGTGCATCCTGACTATAAACAAAACAGCTTAATATGGTAAAATGTATCATTTGTATGTTATGGTCTTTGTTTATTCTGTATCTGCTACCTGCAAGATGAGCAGAGAGAGGAGACCTCCATACTAAACCAAAAAAAGTTAGATTTGCCAGTGCAGGAAGAAGGATGGGAATGACTTGAAACCTTTGTGAGAAACTACAGAATCTTCACTTTGTGTTTGATGGCCTAGATCTGTCATCAACATTTTGCATATTTTTTTCTAGCTTTGAGTAATAAAATTGGCAAAACATGTGTAAACAAATATGACAATTATCTAAATATGAAATACTGTGCTGTGCCAAGCCATTAAACAACTGGCATAAGATTTGGAAGCTATATGTCTTCTCCCTGGGGTCTTGGTTTTTTGTTGGTTTTTTTTTTTTTTTTTGGTTGTGGTTTGTTTGGGGTTTTTTTAGTCATTATTGTTATTTTTAAAACTAGACTTCAAAAATCTTTAAAAAAAATCTAAAAATTTTAAATTTTTATTTTCTTGCACTTTATATTGCAAATAAATTGTAGATTCTTGGGAACAGACTTTATGCTGAAATGTTGAAAGCTGAGTAGGACTCCATGTACATTTGAAATACTCAGTGAAAGCTAAGGCAACATACCAAAACAGAGTGGGTTTTAGAGGCATTTGAGGAGCTAAGACCCTTTCTCTCCCATTCATAATTTTTTGTCCATGAAGATACAAACTGCATTTCATATTCCTCTGTTAGGTATTTTTTTACTTTTATTTGAGCTGAAAAAACATATTTCAGGGTGACAGGAACAACCTAAACAAGGGTGTGGGAGAAGGTAGAGTGGGGATCCTGCAAGTATTGTCCTAGTGCTGTGTTGTTAAAACACAGCTGAAGTACGTGTGTGCATGTACTTCATTTCTTCTAGGAAGAAATTCTTTACTGTTAGGGAAAAATAATGTGAGGGTGGTGAGGCACTGGCACAGGATGCCCAGAGAGGTTGTGGACCCCCCTCCCAGGCAGTGTTCAAGGCCAGGTTGGATGGGGCTTTGGGCAACCTGGTCTAGTGGAGGGTGTCCCTGCCCATGGCAGGGGGGTTGGAACTAGATGGTCTTTGAGGTCCCTTCCAACCCAAACCATTCTGTGATTCTCTGATTCTATGAAAAGCAGTGAAACTTAACAGTGAAAGGTCTCTGTATTGTGTGTGCAGTTAAGGTTCTGAATAACACTGCTGGTTATCTGCTTCTTGACCAATTGTAAGAACTGTGTTACAAATAGCTTCTCTCTTTATCTGAATCACACACAAAAATATGACCTGCATATATAAATTTAAATACAAATACAAATACATAAAGATATAAATAAATATGTATGTATATGCACATTATATTTGCTTTATAGATGCTATATATTACTTAGAAACACATACCTATATAAATGTAATTGTTTAGGTTTGGTAGTATATACTCTTTGACAACATCAAACAAAAAAGTATTAGGACCATCTGCTTGCTGGAGGAACCATGCACACCTAATAGGCCTAAAAATCAATTGAAATAGAAAACAAAAGCCAAGCATAGGTGCTTGCCCTGTAAAGAGCAAGAAGTGACTCTGTTACTAAGTTTTAACTCTGAGGAAGTTTGGGTTGAGAGGGAGAAAAAAAACCAAACCCAAACATATATGCATGTATGATGTAGGATATATGTACCATCCATGTGGTATACATAAAAGGAGCTTCACAGTGTTCTGGTAAGATGGGTCACTGCACCCACAGAGCCTGGACTTTTGTATGTGGCCCTGCTGGTACCACCCAAACTCTTCTGATGGGGACATCTATCACTTTCCTGTGACCTGTGTCGTGCTTTTATAGACCTCAGTCTCTCATTTATATGGGAAAGGATATTTATCTACTGGAAAGCAGAGGATCAAATTTATCTCTGCCTTTACTTGACAAATATTAGTTGAATTAGAAGACAGATAAAGCTTGCCGAAGAAATCCTGATGATTTTCCTTAGTAGCCATGTGATAGAAGTTATTCAAAGATAATATTTATCTTTGAAATTAAATTAATTTCTGATCTAATCAGCTGCAAAATTGCCTGAATGTATTTCATTTAAAAAAAATAAAATCATCCTTTGCAGTATGCATTTGGTGTATTTTTCATGTAAAAAATTGTATCAGACTTAGAAAATTTGGAAATATTTTTTCCTCCTTTTGCCAAGCTGTGCTCTGCAGTTCGTGTTCTACTTTCTTGGCATATATGTGTTATAGGCCAGTGTGTGTTATTACAATTTACTGCTGCTGTAGAGGATCACAGAAAAACAATAAGTATCAGCACTTCATTTTGTTAAAAGCTTTACACATGCATGTGGAAGATAGTGAACTTCTGTAAAATCCAAATGCTGAATTGCAGATGTATAGAAGCAGTGATTATCCTTGTTTCAGAGGAATGTGGTTACAATGTTGAAAGCAGATGGGGAGGAAGACTTAATTTAGCAAAGCTGATACACACTCAGTTTTAGATGTGGGTTTAAGTGTCACTGTGGACTCTTTTCCTTTAGTGGTGAGCTGGTTTTGACTGGGATAGAGTTGATTTCGTTATAGTAGCTGGCGTGGGGCTATGATTTGGATTTGTGCTGGAAACAGTGCTGATAACACAGGGATGTTTTTGTTCCTGCTGAGCAGTGCTCACACAGAGCCAAGGTCTTTTCCGCTCCTCACCCCACCCCACCAGCGAGTGGGCTGGGGGTGCACAGGGAATTGGGAGGGGACACAGCCAGGATAGCTGATCCCAACTGACCACAGGGATATTCCGTACAAAGTGACATCATGCTCAGCATTTAAGAGGCTGGGGGAAGAAGAAGGAGGGGGAGGACATTTGGAGTGGTGGCATTTGTCTTCCCAAGTCACCATTATGAGTGGTGGAGCCCTGCTGTCCTGGAGATGGATGAACACCTGCCTTCCCATGGGAAGTGGGGAATGAATTCCTAGTTTTGCTTGGCTTGTGTGCACAGCTTTTGCTTTACCTGTTAAACTGTCTTTATCTCAACCCATGAGTTTTTTTAATTTTACTCCTCCCATTCTCTTCCCCATCCTGCCTTGGGGGCTGCATGGGGCTTAGTTGCCGGCTGGGGTTAAACCACGACAATTGGTCAGGGCAGTAATTCTGTCTTCCATCTCTCCTTCCTCAAGAACATACAGAGTTTGACAGAACTGGAAACATGAATCTTCTGAATTCTGGGGCAGTATATTTAGTGTGGTGTGCTTGTGAGGTACAGCCTAAACATAGGATGCACAAAAGCAGAAGAAATTGGAGCATGAGGGAAAGAGAAAAGGAAGGAATTTTCTTTCAAAATAGAGTTGTTGCTGGAAGCAGAAATGAATCCCACCTGTGGTTTCAATATTACTGGGAGAAATCAGTTATGTTTGCTCAAAGTATTGGTTCTGCTGCCAGTTGAATGTTCCCTCTGGGAGCTACAGGTTGCTTGTCCACAAAGCAATTTGCTGAATGAGAGTCATGCAAGCTTCTTCCTCAGGTATTTCCTCTCAGGTGACTGTATGCCCAGAAATATAGCAAGGTATAATGATAAATTATATGACACTTTTCAATGGTGATGTTATATAGAACAATGTACATAAAAACACATACTCAATGAATTTTGAAACTCAATTCACGAGCAATTCCTTATAAGTCCAGAAAGATGACGAAAGTAACATTATATACTTACTATTATATATTTTACTTAAGAAAAAGACAACATATTACTAATGTCTCAGTGTTGGTAGTCAGGGCCTGACGGCCGGAAGATGTCGCGCTGTACGGAAATACGAGACCTCTCAGTGTACAGGTTGGTGATGAATCTGGTGGCTTTTAATTAAATTCTTCAAGCCTGGTTGAATTGTATTCAAGACTGTTTCTACAAGTGGCCTTTGAAGGTTATGTAGATGTTATGTTCAATGCTGTGCTAAGACTGAATCTGAGGGAGTCATAAAAAGTGCTCAAAGATGATTGAGGCTCCAATTCTACCATGTGTTCAGAGTATGGGCATCTTTCTGCAATGATACTGGAGGTGAGGAGGCAGGGCTCACTGGTATCCATTTATTTACAATTCAGTGTAGGATTCAAAAATACGTGATAAAACAACACAGACCAGTTTATTCAGTGAGAAAAAACAACATAAGTAATTTTATTGATAATAAAACAAAAATATCATTTACATCTCAGGCAGCAGATACTATTAATTTTTCTTTGCACAATTCAGTTTAAAAACCTTTAAAACATCTGAGGAAAATGTTTGAGATGAATGCAACCCAACCTCTTGCTAGAGGTGTTTGAGTTTTTTAATCCAGTTTCCAAAAAATCTATTACATTTCTCCTCACTTGTCAAGTAAATTTTTCAATATCTCTAACATAATTGCTTCTTCTAGATTAAATTTATTTAATCTCCATAAAATTTGATATTTTACCTTACACTAAAAGAATAAAAACATTAATCACCTTTTATTTTCCCTTCTTTATCCTTATCTATAGTCATTTGCTTGGATACTGTATACTGGCTAATTTCATGAAATGCTTCAATATGTTATAATAAAGTAACTAAATTTTACTCTTCAGAAAACATTTGGAGTTGTCATATTGGGCTGTAGAGCTACTAAATATAATATTAGCCATTTATCTTGAACTGACTGCAATATCAATATTCCTAATAAGAAACACTTTAATTTATTATGAGTAACAATGGGGTAATTATTATATTTCTATGGCTTGCTCAGTGCTGCAGAAATTCACTACAACCTCTTAAAACATAGAAAAGTGGTATGAAGAGAAGAGAAGAGAAGAGAAGAGAAGAGAAGAGAAGAGAAGAGAAGAGAAGAGAAGAGAAGAGAAGAGAAGAACAGTTCAGCTGGATGGGAACTATACCACTCACCTAGTCCAATTGCCTGACATTGTCAAGGCTGACCAAAAGTTAAAGCACATTATTAAGGGCATTGTCCAAATGCCTCTTAAACACTGACAGGCTTGATGCATCAATCACCTCTCTAGGAATACTGTTCCAGTGTTTGACCACTCTCTTGGTAAAGAAATGCTTCCTAATGTCAAGTCTGAACCTCCCCTGGCACAGCTTTGAACTATTCCTACATGTCCTATCACTGGATCCCAGGGAGATGAGCTCAGCACCTCCCTATCCACTTCCCCTCCTCAGGAAGCTGTAGAGAGCAATGACGTTGCCCCTCAGCCTCATTTTCTCCAAACTAGACAAATCCAGCATGTTAATTACCTCTTTTGACCAGCTGGTTATACTGTGTTGGATGCACCCCAGGATGCGATTTGCCCTCTTGGCTGCCAGCGCATGCTGCTGACTCCTACTGAGCCTGCTGCCGACTAACACCTCCAGATTCCTCTCTGTAGGGCTGCTCTCCAGACTCTCGTCTCCTGATTCATACTTGTGTCCGGAGTTACTCCATCCCAGGTGCAGAATCCAGCACTTGGACTTGCTAAATTTCATGCCATTGATGGTTGTCCAGTGCTCCAATCTATCTAGATCCCTCTGCAAGGCTTCTTGTCCTTCAAGAGAGTGTCAGCAGCACCTCCCAGTTTGGAATCATCAGCAAACTTGCTAATGGTGCATTCAACTCCTGCAACCAGATCATTGGTAAATACATTGAACTGACCCTAGAATTTATCCCTGAGGAACACCACTGGTGACTGGTTGCCAGCAAGGTGTAGCTCCATTCACTACAATGCTTTGAGCTCTGCCCTTCAGGCACTTCTTCACCCAGCACACCATGAACCTACTCATCCCACAGTTGGACAACTGATCCAGAAGGGTGTTCTGAGGGACAGCATCAAAACCCTTACTAAAATTCAGAAAAACTACATCCGCCACCTTCCCTTCATCCATGAGGCAGGTGACCTTATCATAGAAGGATAACAAATTAGTTAGACAGAACTAATGTTGTGAACCTGTGTTGACTGTGCCTGTTGATTGCGTTGTTGTTTAAATACTTTTTAATAGTACTCAGTATGATCTTCTCCATAATTTTTTCAGAAACTGAGATGAGGCTAATGGGTCTGTAGTTTCCTGGGTCTTCCTTCATGCCCTTCTTGCAAATTGGAATAATGCTGGCTAGCTTCCAGTTGGCAAGCACCTCCTCAGACTCTCAGGGACTTTCGTAGATGGTTGAGAGGGGTCCTGCCATATCATCCACTAGCTCCTTCAGTACTCTGGGATGAATCCCATGAGACCCCATAGACTTATGGACATGCAGCCATTACAACTCTTCCCTTACAATTTCAGTCTCCACAAAAAGAAAGTGGTTGTTTCCACCATCATGGTCTTCTGATGCAGAGGACTGGACAGCCCAAGGTCTATCAGTGTTATTAAACACTGAGGCAAATAAACCCATCATTGAATGTCTCCATTTGGTCTTCCTCCCTATCTGTCAGGTGACCACCTTCAACAAGTGTCAATCCAATGTTTTATTTAAGCCTCCATCTGAGATTAACATATTTAAAAAAACATTTCTTGTCTGACAAAACACTGGCCAGTTTCAACTCTACCTGAGCTTGGGCCTTCCGTGTCTTCTTCCTGCCTATGTGAACCATAGCTCTGTAATCTTCCTGCACCTTGCTTCCAGAGATTGTCCAATTTCTTCTTCCTCGTGAGCTCCACAAGGAGCTCAAGTTCAGTTCCCTGTTCAGCCAAGCTGGTCTTCTGCCCCACTTGCCTGATTTATGACACAATGGAATTGCCTGCTCCTGTGCTTTTAAATGGTGATTCTTGAAAACTGACCAGCAGTCATGGACTCCTTGGCCCTCAAAGGCAGATTCCCAGGGGACACTGCCGGGTAGCTCCCAGAGTAGCTTAAAGTTTGCTCTCTTGAAGTCCAGGGTAGCAACTCTGCTGATATTTTTTCTCACTACACAAAAACTTTTAAACTCAACCATTTCATGATCACTGTGGCCAAGACAATCACCTACCATCACATGCCCCATGAATTGTTCTCTATTCACAAATAACA
>VXBL01005637.1:24985-38012 GCA_013400195.1 Aramus guarauna | reverse complement strand
AAATGCTGCATCTTATTAGTACTCTTGGTACAAAAAGACTTAATGATATGACTGATATGGCAGATTAAAACCTATGAGCTATTTTTTTCCCCTACTGGTTATACTGATTAGCACCGAATACTGAATAACTATAGAACTAGTTCAGAACCTGCTCAAAGTTATTGTTTACATTGTCTACTCATAATTTCTTTTTTTTATCTTTTTGTTTGTTTGGTTGGTTTTGTTTTGCAAAGCAGAGGCAGGAAAAGGATTCTGTTTCTGGCAATGAGGATTTCCCCACAGCACAGCCAAACACCCCAAGGCATAGCTGGAAAGGTAGAAAAGCTGATCTGACAGATTCTAGGTGCAAGAAAGATGTAGCCTCAGATTTACAAACTTAAGAATATGTGAGGAATCATGTCGGGAGTTATATAACAGTATTTTGCATCAGAAAATAGATTTTGTTCTTATGCTGCGAGGTGTATCTTACTTTGTACAGAACTCCTTTAGGTATGAATGGGACTGCTTAAAGTAAAATATTGCTTTGTTGAAGTAAGAGAGCACATTTTGTTATATGCAACCTGGAATCCTGAGAGAATATGGTTTTGTTTGTTCTCTTGTTACTTCTGTTACTTAAAAATTGTAGAATTATCATAAGACTTCTGCTCTTTAGAGCTTTACTGCAGAGAATAAAACAAGGAGCTACACATTGCTCAGGAATGTTAACCCTGCTCTATTCTCAGGAGAGAGTTGCTGCTGCTGACATTTAGGCTGCAGACTCTAAAGGAAATATCACTTTATGTAGAGGTAGAAAGCAACGAAACTTGAAAATGGAGCAAAGCAAAAAGAAAGAATATTAGCATACTTATAGAAGAACACAGTAGAAAGAAAAGATGGACATGATGAATGAGAGGCAAGCTGTGGCTGGACAGTAATGACTAGGATGGCAAGTAAGCTGGATTTAGAAGGGGGCGAGTGCGCATGTGTGTAGTGAACATATCTGTGATGACACTAATGGTTTGGTTGTTTGTCTGAAGCCTTAATTAACTGCCACAATTTTGGAGAAAGAAAACAAAATAAGAAATAGTTCTTCAATCTAGTTGATATTCAGTTTGTGTAGTTTGTCATTGTGTCTTCAACATGACACTGGCATTTTGCAGTGTGTCATACTTTGTAGGGGAAGGTAGTAACTTTTGTTAGCCCACCTGACAGAGCTGGAAAATAAACAAGCCTTCAGGCACACTAGTCTGTTAAGTCTTCCATCACAAGTATGTCTATGACATCTTATTTTGTGTAATTCTAGAAAACCAACAATTGTGACTTACCAGCACAAACAACATCTTACAACATGCTTATTTGCATTTGAAAAAAACTACTGAGAGTCAGCACACAGTTGCTTAAAATGTATAAAGCAAAGGTATTGAAAGAAAGGTATTTAAAGGAAATAACTTGTATAAAACTGCTACACAAAGCGTAGTAACTCTAGAAGGTGATTATGCAGCTCTGTGGGAAATTTTGTTCACATTTCTTCTCCTGATGTCATTAATATAAGTATTATAAGTTTTGTTAAAACACTTCTTTTTAATTAGGAAGATGGCAGAAAAAGTGAGATATATATCTATAAAATATATATATATTTGGATCATAATGACTGTCAAGAGCTCCTCACTAGATAATACAGAACAGTTTTATGCTACTTGCTGAGGATCCTGTGTCAAAAGTTCCTGTACAGACCCATATCATGCAATAAAGGTGTTTTAGATCTCTGCCTCTGACTGAACAAGAAAAAAGCCTTGGTAGGATTTGCCACGCACACAAGCTCCCACTTACACAATCAAGCTTGTCAGCAGTAGTACAACTTTGGTCTTACACAATAATATTTTAGCTGTGGATCTCAGATGTTATTAAAAATATGCAAAAGATTGTTGCACATATTGAACAGATGGAAAAAGTAAAGTACTTAGACAGTGGCTTACTCAAGGTCAGCACGAGCACCTAAGTCATGTATTTCCCACCAGTATTTGTAACCTGTTTTATCTCCGAACAGAAGAGATGAGTCTCATTGTTCTGGTTTTCGGCTAGGATAGAATTAATTTTCAGAAGAAGCTGGCAGGGGACACAGCCAGGACAGATGACCCAAACTAGCCAAAGGGGCATTCCATACCATATGATGTCATGCTCAGCCTATAAAGGGGGATGGCCAGAGAGGAGCACTGGCTTGGGGATGGGCTGGGTGTCAGGTCATTGAGTTGTCAAGTGAGCAAATTGCATTGTGTATCACCTCTTTTGTATATTCTGTAATAAATACTGTTGTTATTTTCCTCTTCCTTTGCTGTCCCCATAAACTGTCCTTATCCCAACCCACAAGTTTTACCTTTTTTCTTCCGATTCTCCTCCCCATCCCATGGGAGGAGAAGGCGGGGAGAGGGGTGAGTGAGCAGCCGTGTGGTGCTCAGCTGCTGCCTGGGTCTAAACCATGATACTCATATTACATAATTAAGATCCTGACAACTAGTCCCATAAAGTACATTAATAATAAAGAACAATAAAGCTGATTTTGTCTATATATTGTTTTAAATCTGCTTCCTTTCTTTCCTTAAGTCTTCATATTTCAAGTTATTTTTTACTTAAAATTTATTACTACTTCAAGCCCTCCCCCTTGAAAATTGTTGATCTGAAAAATAAATCATTCATGTGCCAATTGGTTTGATTTATTCAAAGTGACTTAAAGGAGCAGGTGACCTATCTGAGAATTCAAGAGTGAGGTGGGATAATTCTGTTGGAACCTGACAGGTTCTTTTCTCCTTCAAATTTATGTATTGTCATCAAAATCCAATCAGCTCTTAGTTTTTAGGGTAACATCCGTCACAGATGTAAATTGGCGCAGCTCCAACGACACTGATAGGGCTAAGCTGATTCTGTATTGCCTTAGGATCTGGGACAACCAAGGCTGTCATGAAAGTAAACTATATTTCAGAGCCTGAAAAACTGGCAGGAAGTAGCCTTTAATATGTAATACACTTAAGAAATCAAGGACAACCTCAGCATGCACACATACTACAATGGAAATCCGGAAACACAATCAAATCTTCAAAAACTATGAAAATTCTGAAAAGTCTGCCCAAAGAACCTTATTGTGGCTTCCTTGGCATATGCATCCGATGCAAACTGAAGTGCTGTGTTATTCCTACCCACTTGCACACTGCTTCAAAACAAATGGTAGTAAAAAACCCTGGGTTGCTATGCTGCATTTTGTTCTTTTCCTCATCAGTCAGTGTGTGGTCCAAGTCTTGTTTTCCATACGTTGTTCGGATGCTCCCCTGACAACGAATTTATTCATCTCCTTGAACCCAAGTGCTTCAGTGATGAGCAGTCCATTTATCTTCACAGTGGCCTTGGGAGGTAAGATGGTGTTACAGCCATTTCAGCATCTCTGTCCGAGAGCATAGACCTTTTTTTTTCCTCTTTTCACAGCACTTTCACATTGTTTAGTGTCTTTAACTTCAGTTCAAAGGTGAGTGATTGGCTCAACCTCAGAATGGAACCCTGCTAATTCATACTGTGCATTTGAAAACGGGGAGGGCAGATGCAGTGGTTGCTGTGAACCATTGGTTGAAATAACTTGGTGAACATTGCTGAACAAATCTGGAGGGGAGGGAGAGGCAAAGCCAGTGTGCTGCAGCAGCATCCAGCTGTCTTCACCGTGAAAGAGGCTGTGTTCCCCTTCACTGGCTGGTAACTGTGGTGCTGCTTTACAAAAGAAAAAATACTCGGTAAAATTTTAACTGTATCCAGATAAGAGGTTAATATTTTATACAAGAGAAATCAAATGCCTGCTGGGGGTGCCATTGACGGTTTTGTTACAGGAAGCATTTAAAATGGGAATCAGACAAAACCCAGCATTTATTCATACCCTGGTTTTGGTTGCAGCTACCTTTCTTGTTATGAGAAGCAGCTGTATTGGATTCCTTTTGAAACAGCATGTGGGATGGGTTGGCAAAGGACGTGGTGTCCATCACACTGCTGGGTCCCCAGAAAGCAGTGTGAGATTCCCCCTTTGCATATGGGCATGGAGGCTGTCACGGGAGATGCTTACCGAGGGATGTGACCAAACTGGCACTGGTCCATAAGTTGGCCACGGTCTGGGGTCAAGGTCAGGCAGGACTTTCTTTCTGAAAGCTGCTTTTAACGTTTGACTGAGACGTCCCACTGCTGTTGGATCACATTCTTCTCCCAGGCATAGACAGACATGTCTGTGGCAGTTAAATCAACAGGGCTGCATCAGGAAAAGTAGGGGGGAAAAATATATGTAGCCCAGCACTTATAAACTCCTTATTATCTTACAATGGAGGTTTTTCAACAAGCAAACATAAAGGGAGAAGGAGTGAGAACTATTGTAGCAGATAAGATTAGTCTAATTAAATTTAATTAATATACTCTTGCACTGCAGTATTTAAAATTCAAACTAATTTAATAAATACATTAATCATGCTGGTTAAATGCAAATAGGTAATTCAGTACGCCTTTCAGTTTCAAGAAAAGTATTAAATCTTTTACCAAATTATATGCCCCAGATAGAGGAGACTGGGGAAAAATATGACATTTGTCAACATTTCTGTCCTCTCAAAAGTTTTCATGGTTAATAATTGCTTTTTTAGAGCAGTATTACTCAACCTGTTATTACTGAAGGACCACTTCACCTTTAAAAAATGATCTATAGATCTTCTTCCCAGTATTGTTTGGTAGCTGCAAAGGAAGATAATTAATAGATTATTTAGTATTTAGTTTTATTCTGTTTTATACAAAAATGTGATGTGCTGTTATGATTAAGAATGATGTAGTTAAGCCTCCTGATGATTAAAAATAAATAAATAAAGTGACCATACACCCTCCTTCAGAAACTGTTATATTTTGTCAACTTTCCATAAGTATGTATTTTTTCTTTTTACTTTTCTTCCCAGGTCATTAATGAGTTTTTTTGGGAATGGAATTAATTGATTCATGAAGCTCTTTGGGTGATCACCAGAAGACTGAACAGTGCTGTTTTAGAGAGTCAATCTCTAGTCATTAAATTTGTATGTGGGTATGATTCTAAATATTGAATTTGGATTCATTATTGATGTAATAGTCCACTGGAAAAAAGGGTGTGCTAATGTGTGTTGGTCCTGCATTAAAAACCAGCCTAGATATTTAGGTCCAGTTCTTTAGTCAATAAAAGTGACTACTACTGTTTCCATGGTATTTATGAGGTAGATCTAGTCCATCAGAAAATATTTTTTGAAAGCTGGAACTATGCATATTCTATGTGCAATGTATGTTCTATTTTGTATCCTTCAATCCTGGCCTTTGCACTATCCAAAACAGTGCACATTTTGGTTGACTCTGTGCTTGTAAATTTAAGTTTCTGTCCAAGGAAAGGCAGGTACATGTTCAAGAGTCTCATCCTGCTGTGCAACGAACATGTGGACATGGTATCTCTATTGGAAGTAGATCTCTAGGGCACACCAAACGTGTGGATGCAACAACTGGAACCTTGATGACTACATTAACAATTTTTGAAATGTCATCTCTGACATATGAAATTTGAATTATTTAACCCACATCACATTTCAGCTACTCATAGACTGGGAAGCATGTTTGTGTCCCCTGAAAAGTGAGTGCACGCCTCATCAGGTGGTCTTAATGGAGAGAGCAATAAACAGGACACAGGATTTGTACTTATCTTGTTTAACTCATACCTGACAATGAAATAGATAATAGGATGTCTCACCTCTATACTTTAATAAAACAATTGTCTGGCTTCCAGACTAGCTGATAACTTAAGCTGAGCTAAGCAATTGCAAAGTTATGGAGCTCTTTAAAGAATCAAAACATCTTTTCTTCTCAAATATCCCTGCCAGATGACTGCCAGGTGTTGTCAGTACACGGTAGGAGTGCCTGTGGCTAAGAACCACTAGACAGAGGGATCTGACAGCTGTGCGACATGCCACAGCACAGCTTGTGGTGGGGAAGCCAGCAGCAGAGCTCTGTGAGACGAACTGTGTGTATTTACACAGGTTAGCACATGTGGCTGTTTGGAAGCCTGTGCTGTGCAATCAGTGATATGTGGGGAGGAAAAGCAATACAGCCCTCTGTGGTTTGCTCAGTTGCTCTAGAGAAGAAAAGTAACTTAACATGAGTCCCCTTTCATCAGTGGTCACAGATTTCAGATGTTGCTAAGCTTTGATCCTGACTCAGGTGCCAGCTCCTCTTGCACCTTTCTGTAAAACTGCACGCTTCCATCTTTTGTATGGTATCACGAAATCAAAAATCGAAAATGCTTGCTGGCTTCAGGCAGTAGGAAAACAAATCAGCTGATATTTTGGAATTGTTTTCTAGAGCATTATGTTCACATAAGATATATCCTTTGAGATTGCTAAATATTCAGCATGTGTCCACATTATTACAGCAACAGGATTATAGGTATTTGGTCAATGGTAACATAGGACAGAAATACTCTAGCAGGAGGAAACAAACAGCATCCCATTAAATCCCGCAATAACAGAATTGAAGTGCTAGTAGTCATCAGTTTTGGTGGTGCATTTTTGTCGATTAGAACTCACTCCCGTTAAGCTGAGTATGTTGTCATATTTCATAGCATATTACAACATGCTCAGCTTATGGGGGACTGAGTTCTGCTGATCACTCGCTGGCTCGCCAGTTGACAAATCAGCTTATGGATGGGAATCAGGGCATCTCGGTTGGTGTGACGTTGCTGCCAGTGCATCGTTGTGGTAGCGATTGGCACCTGCTGTTCTTTGACCCTCGACAACCCCACAAGAGATGGTCCTCCAAGAGACCTGGCAAGGTAGACAGCAGCAGAGCTCTGTGAGATGAGGGCTTGCAGAGCGCGCTCAGCTCCAGGGAACAGGGTCAGGAAAGAGGACCAAGAGCATTCTGCTCGTGTTTAATGTTTACACTGAATCTGAGTTTCTGTTCCCTGTAGGATCAGAATTCCTACAGGGAACACAAAATATGGTGGCTGAATGAATAATAATAAAGTGTGAAAAACAAGAAAAAAATCTATGACTGTATCAGAAATAATTACTTGATTATGATTTGATATAAATGCATGCTTATATATATATGTGTTTGCACATATACATATACATGTTACGGGCATATGGATTATGTCTCAGATATCACATTTTCCTTGAACTGTGTCCTGATTTCAAAGCAATTTTTCAATATATATTTACCATTATACTTTAAAGAGTAGGTCAAGATATGTTTTTCTTAAAGCGTATTTTAGAATTAGAGATCCCACATACCATTTGTTACAAATGCATGACGATTTTTCTTTCCTCTACTCCCTGTGTTTTGACAGTACCCATTAGCAAAGCCATGCATTTAAATGTAGCCTCCTAGATTACCTGACTGTGCTGAGGACTTTAGGATCAATTTAATGAAGCTGGATTAATAGCATTTGACTTTCTCTATGGTTGCAAGTTGTCCTAATACTTTGTAAAATCAGGCTAACTACATTATAATTCCACCTAAGTGACTTTAGTTTATTGCAGTATTTGTAGCAAGACCCCTGTTTTCCAATAAAGTTTTTATTCTTAGGCTCCCTAGTAACCAACAAACTAATATTTTTAATCACCTTTCTTACGTGTGCATTTCCCGATTTGTTCTCTCTCAAAACTTGACAGGACAAAGCAATAAGTAATCTATCAAATGTCCCTGACTGGAACAAGGATTTGGACTAGATGAATTGCAGAGATCCCTTCCAATTGATGTGAATCTTTGATTTTACTTTACCTTATATTCCAAGCTTTCTTAGGAATAGTCACAGGCATACTCCCTTTTTGTAATTTCTACCTTGCATAAAGTTTTTGTATAAAGATTTGTTTTATATTAATAATTCCAAGAAAATATGGTTGTTTTTTTCCAATTCCCCTCATGCTTTTTTTTGCTTGTTCATATGATTCTCATATGTTACTTTATGAATGTTATTACAACAATTAGCTCATAAGCAGGCTTCATTTCCATGAAAAATCCAGACTCCAATTTCCAGATTTGGATCTGAATTTAGAGATAAAATCTTTATTTGGAGAATTTGTGGATCTAGAACTCGTCTGGATTTATATAATTTTTATTTTATTTTATTTTTTTTCCCGTCTGTGGTCAGCTTATTCTGAGTGTAGGGGCAGAAATCTGCCATTTTCTCCCTATGTGAAGTAAAAGAAATTGAATTAGAAATAACTATTACCTCTCCCCTTGTTAACGCTTTGTAATCCAACTATCTTTTAGACCTCTAGTATAGCTTATCTTCTTAAGAAATATGTAGTAAACATAGATCAGTCAGATGTCCAGGTTTCCTCCTTCAGAATAGAGATGACTAATAGATCATGGCAGTCTTCAGTTCCATAAAAAGAATAAAGACTTTGATCTCCATATATTTTATAACCAGGTGCTACAAGAAGGTACAATAATCTACTGTGGAATGGCTTACTTTAAACCTGACTGGATAGCAAAGGAAAATTTTATTCTCTCAGGATGATGCATTGAAATGAATCACAATAACCTTAATATGCCGCATGAAAGAAATACACATCAGAGTTCGGAGGTTTTCCTACAAAAATCTTGTTGATTTAAAAGGAAAAGCACTTTTGGCTTTCAGAATTCAGTACGGACATAGGTTTATACATAGGTTTTCATAATACCTATGAGTTCTACAGTCTACTTCCACTAGGATCAGATCAGTTCCCTGACATTTATGATGGAATCATAATGTTATTGCATTATGTTAACATAAGAGATGCAGATTAATTTATCACCTTGTGTCTCTGCAGGAAAGGAGGAAGAAGTGTGGTTAAGGGAGTTCTGCTCTTTTATCTGATGGAAGCCTTGAATGTAGTTACTAGAGTCTGGTTAGAAGGGTTACAGCCTCTAGGTAAACCTGGGTCCTGCTACAGAGGAACAGTATAGTATGCAACATTGGTTAAGTGTTGCACATTGTCTGACTGGAATTGATAGAAATAAATATATGCTTATGCATCTTGAGACAACTTCAAGTTTCTCAAAAACCAAGTAAGAGTTTAAAAATCACGCTAAAGGAAAGGATTTATTTAATGCTTATCCATAGATAATCATTTAAATGTTTCAATACAATTCAGTAACTCTGGAAACCAGCAGTATTGCCACTACTTTTGGGAACTGCAAACCAGCCTTTCTTTTGAGGGAAATAAGACTGTGATTATGAGCTCTGTCAGTGTCCTAGCACTCCCTTTGTCTAGTCTGAATACCCAGCTGGGACTGGGAGGTCTGAGCAGGGTGTAAGCTTGATGAAGAACAGTAACATCACATTGATAATTCCTGTTCAGGAAGCTGTGTCCATATACAGAAACATTTCCAAAAATCACCTACCATCCAATAGGCTGTCCGCATGAGTGACTGAGTTTGGGATCAAACTCCATATGGCTGGATAGATCTATTAATAGTGAGATTCATATGGTTTTTGTGTACATGGGTATTTTTTTCCACTTATTTTCTGTGAAACATATAGTTGTTTGAAATGTCCCCCTTCAAAATTGGAAGCCAGTAAATGTGGGGGAGGTGATTTGTACTGTAATGAATACATCTTAAGCAGTGAAATGTTCTCCATGAAACAGACAATTGAGATGTTTGTTTAGGAATGTCGTTTTCATAAGTGATACATTCAACACCCTCTGTTTATTACGCATCAAATTTCATTCCTTATACAGCACAGATCTTTGAAAGATATTACAGCTGTTTACTACACTAGAAAAGAACCCACTAATTATCTTTAATTAAGGCTTTTGTGAAGGTCTCTGTTTTAACGTTGTATTAAAGAAATTAAAAATTAACTTCAACTCCTAAGAATGTGCAGTTTATATCAATAGCTGAACACTCCTAGCCCAACTATTAGAAAGTAAGAAGATTTCAAAATAATTTGTTCTGGGACTCTTTAGCTTTTGTTATCTAGTTGAAAAGGAAATCCATTTGTCTTGGTCCTTTAATTTAGCCTATCTTTTCCCCTAGTTTCAGGTTGGTGGGTGGGGGGTTTGTTGTTTTTTTGTTTTGTTTTGTTTTGTTTTTTTTTCCTTTTTAATTTGACAGAAGGTGTATTTTAAGAATCAACTGGCATTATTTTTTTTGAAGTACATGCCAACTGTCATGAAAATAATCATAGTATTGCTGAATAAAAAGACTGTTGCAGCATCAACATGAGCATGGTAGGGTTCATTAACAATAGGAAATGGTGTACTTCTTGATAATCAACTTTTAAAGGCCATGCTGTGCTTAACATCCTCTTTACTTGAACTGCTAGACTCAGGCAGAAAAAACTTTTTTTTCCAGTTCTTTTGTTTCATGTGATGATTTTTTAATGAAAGAAATATGAACAACTGGGTCAGTGGGGACAAGAACATAGTACTCTTCCTTTCCAAATCACTGAGTCATACTCATGCTGGCATTTTTTCCCTTGGAGAAAGCAATATTCTTTCCTGAACCAGTGAAACTGCTTCAATAGGAAGGATTTTTTTTTTTTTCTTTCTTTTTGTGACTAAGCAGAGCAGTAAATCACTTCTTTTCAGGGATGAAGAGAGGGAATATTATCTGACAGTCAAGAAAAGACCGTGGAAGGTGGACAAAGAAGATCAATAAAACAGAGAATGTGTCTTCTCTCTCAACAAAATGTGCAAATCTCAGAAAGAGGCTATTTGTCTTTTCCTTTCATTTGTAAATATGCGACTGGGATGCTTCTATCAACTTCTTTCAGTTCTACTAGGGTAACAGCAGTGGGTGCTACTGTAATCATTCTTCAGGAAAATAAAAAAAAAAGAAAAAAGAAAAAAGAAAAAAAGAAAAAAAAGAAAAAAAGGGAAAAAAGAGAAAAAAGACCCATCCCTTACTTTAAACAACCTTTTTTCTTAATTAAACCAACCTATTTTCTATGTGGCAATTACCAATCTTCTTTCCTATAAGACACAGAAAGTATGACAGACAAAGGCTTGATGATGCATTCCCTACCGTCAAAGCTAAAAATAAAGCCAAGCTTTTTCAAAGGCATTGATGTGGCTCAGGAGCCTCCAGTTCATTTCAAAAAATAATACTGGAAAATTTTAAAACATAAATTCTCTCAGCTTCTTATTGATTTGTCAGATTTGAGTCAAAAGCACTTACCATACATCTCACAGCATTTAAGCTCCTACAAGTTACCATATGCAAAGGTATTTTAGGTGCAGATGGGAACCTGAAATGATCTCTAAGCACTAAAGCAGATAAATACAGATTCAAGTCTGAAGCTAGAGGGCAAAGCATAACTCACATTTTTGTCATAAGGGAAGGATAGGGGTTTTTCATTCTTGACAAGAATAGTTTGTTTCTATGGGTTTTAGGCTTCCAGTTCCACCTTCTGGACTTGCTTTAGTGCTTCTCAGAATTTTACTGAACCTGATTGCATGACAGAAGTACATGGTAGAAAGAAAAAACCTGGTATAAAGATACCCAGCTATTAAAAAAGCAAAATCCAAATAACAAAACCAGCCCAGATGCTCCAAAATGATTTTTTTTTTTCTGAAGACCTGGTAAGCAATATTTTTAATATTGAAGGTAAGTAATGATGATCAGACACATATTTGGTTTATGGTTTTGCAGATAGATGGCCCTTCAGATTAAGCCCTTGCTTTACTGCTAGTCAGGGACAAATCTGCCCAGGAACTACGCATGGCAAGTTGTGCATGGCTTAGCTAGCACCAGCCCATTAATTGCACCTTTCTGCCCTGTTTACAGAGGTGCAGGCTTGAGTCCACACAGCCATCCCTCCTCGTCACTGCAGGCACAGACACTCATGCTAATCACACCTTCATCTGCTACCAGGTTGCTCCTTCCTGGAGGGCTATGTAGACAAGCCCACTTAGTAATGACTTTTACTCACCTTGACTTTTGTGCAGTGGTGACCCATGTCAGTTTTCTCAGCCATCTACTTGTCTCCTGGTAACAATTTAAGATATTCAGATAGCTTGTTTCTCTTCTCTCTTTGATTGAAGAATTTATATTCTGTGCAACACTAAAAGAAAAAAAGAAGTCATCCTCTCAGTCACAGAATTATGCAACATTTTGTAGCCAAACTTGAGACTAAACATCTTTTGCTTGGTTGCTGTATTCAGCAAAGTTTCATGCTAATATTTCTATTCTGATTGTATTTCAGAATGCAAGGGAGAACATGTGCTGTGTGGTGTGTTGGTATGTATGTGTATATGTGTGTAGGGAGGGAGTTCAGTATTAAAAGAAAGGCAACAGGAAAGAGCTACATGTAAAATACATGATATAGAAAGAGAAAGCATCTTTACATTAACCATTACACCTAAGAGAGTTTTACTTCTTAAGCAACACTTATAATACTAAGCAACGTAATCAGTATGTCAGTTAATAACTGCAATGAACGATGGTGTACTTCAATCCTGGTAAAAACCAATTCTCACATTTATTCCTTTTCATGGGTATTTGGGGAGGGGGTGAGTTGGATATGAAGTACATATGGTTCAGCAGTCCCCAGGAATGAAAACAGCTTGGGGTTTTACTGAAAAGTCCATTAAACACAATCAGGAAGGCAGCAGGAAAACAAATCAGCTGATATTTTGGAATTGTTTTCTAGAGCATTATGTTCACATAAGATATATCCTTTGAGATTGCTAAATATTCAGCATGTGTCCACATTATTACAGCAACAGGATTATAGGTATTTGGTCAATGGTAACATAGGACAGAAATACTTTAGCAGGAGGAAACAAACAGCATCCCATTAAATCCCGCAATAACAGAATTGAAGTGCTAGTAGCCATCAGTTTTGGTGGTGCATTTTTGTCGATTAGAACTCACTCCCGTTAAGCTGAGTATGTTGTCATATTTCATACCATATTACAACATGCTCAGCTTATAGGGGACTGAGTTCTGCTGATCACTCGCTGGCTCGCCAGTTGACAAATCAGTTTATGGATGGGAATCAGGGCATCTCGGTTGGTGTGACGTTGCCGCCAGTGCA
>VXBL01005637.1:4469-24863 GCA_013400195.1 Aramus guarauna | reverse complement strand
CCGTGGTGCCTGCCACTGGGGTTGGAGTGTCTGCGGTGCTAGTTGGGGGGGTTGGAGTGTCTGCGGTGCTAGTTGGGGGGGTTGGAGTGTCTGCTGTGCCTGCCCCTGCGGTTGGAGTAGCTGCGATGCTTGCTGCCAGGGTTGGAGTGGCTGCAATACCTGTCGCAGGGGCTGGAGTGGCTGTCGTGCCTATCGCAGAAGTTAGAGTAGCTGCAGTACCTGTTGTAGAAGTTGAAGTAGCTGCAGTGGCTGTTGCAAGGGTTTGAGTGGGCACCGTGCCTGTTGCACGAATTCATCTCCAGACGGCATTCTTAAGTAGTTGATTAACCTTAAAGAAGACCTGAACCCCATTCAGGAGACCTAGCAATAGAAACACACTGGTCAGAATGTCCCAAGGATATTCAAAATTCTCAAGAACTGTTGTAACTAGCCTGAAGGAGAAAGGGAAGGCGAAGGTGAAGGTGTTCCTCTCTGTGTCCCCCCTAGATTGCTGCTCTGCAGAAAAAAGTAGAGAAAGTAATTCTCAATAATTTCCAGGAGATAGCACCCAAGGTACAGAAGAGAAAGCAATGCTGAGTACACAAACCAAAATATTCTCATGGCCAATAATGCTATCTTATAATAAGCGAGTAGTACACCGTGCAGCAAAAGGAACATCCTCATCCAGCTCCCAGAAAAGATAAACAGCACCGTAGCAAATAGGTAATACCAGTAAGAACTCACAAAACACAACCATGTGAACAAATAATACAACATTGTGTCCAGGAACTATTAAATGAATACAATGTATGCTTGCAACTAATTTAACATGCTCTGGTCAGACCTGTCATTATCTCAACCCTTTGAGCCCCGTGTCGGGCACCAAAAAGGGCTGTTGTGGTTTAGCCCTGGCTGGCAGCTGAGCACCACGCAGCCTCTCGCCCACTGCCCTCCTCCCTGACAGGGCCGGGGAGAGAACCGGAAGAGTGAAAGCGAGAAAACTTGTGGGTTGAGATAAAGAGAGTTTGATAGGACAAACACAAAAAGGGAAATAATAACAATAATAATAATAATACAACATAACAAGTGATGAACAGCATAATTTCTTATCACCAGAAGTCGACGTTACACAAGACACCCAGCTGCCCAGCCTCCCAGCCCACATGCACAAGAAAACAAGACAAGGAATTCATTCACCACATCCTGTGAGCAGGCAGGTGCTCAGCCATCTCCAGGAAAGTCACGTAACGGTGACTTGGGAAGACAAGCACCATCCCTCTGAACGCTGCTGTGCAAAACCCCCGGCTACCAGGCCAGGCCCCCCAGCTACCACGCAAGGCTCCCAGCTTCCGTGCCAGGCCTCCAGCTGCTACGCCTCTCAGCCCACCCCCCCAGTTATAAACAGGACATGACATTGTATGGTATGGAATATCTCTTTGGTCAGTTTGGGTCAGCTGTCCTGGCTGTGTCCCCTCCCAACTTCTTGGGTGCCCCGCACCTTCTCAGTAGCAGGGCAGTGTGAGAAGCTGAAAAGTCCTTGACTGCTTGGCAACAACCAAAAACATCAGTGTGTTATCAACATTATTCTCATCCTAAATCCAAAACACAGCACTACACCAGCTGCCAGAAAGAAAATTAACGCTGTCCCTGCCAATTCCAGGACACCTGTAAAACACACACTGCTGCTTACTGAAGGTAAGTACAGTTAGGTGTCTTCACTAGGCATACGTGCATCTCTCACTAACAGAAGATATACCACTGCACTAAGAAAGGAGTATTCCCTAAAGAAACAGGAGATTATCTTAGTATAGTTCCTCTTTTCTATTAAGCACAATAATCAATAAAGTATCTAGACTGACATAACAACTCTCAACATCTGTTCTCTAACCTCTACAGAGCAGTAAAACATGCATTACACTAAAGTTACATATTGTCATCAACACCTGCAGGTCCCTGCTTTTTTATAATATAAAAAACCAGCAACCAGAAAGTATTTAAGTGTTTAGAAATGCAAATAGAAAACTGTGAGTGATACTCTGTTGGTAGAGGAGTAATACAGGATAAATCATCAAAAGAGAAAAGAGAGGGAGAGAGAGTGGAGAAAGAGAATTAAAAAAAATTATTGTTAACGTCCTATTTTTTTTTTTTTTTCCACCAAAATGTCAAGGTTTGCTTTAAACTACTCAATGGCCCCTCTCCAAACTTCCAGAGTTCATTTTCTTCTTTATAGTGATCAAATATATTTTTAATTAAAAATATTATTTCTTAAATTACTACTCAAACTGGTATCTGAAAAATAATGAAAAAAATCTGGCAGAAATTAGGATGACTTTTTAAATTTGTTTTTATTTTGGGAAAAAGCTGAGTCCTTAGGCTGTAGGCCATCTCCTATTTCAGTAAAGTCACTAACTACAGAATCTGCATTAGGTAACCTCAAAATTTCCTTTCAATCTTTGGCTAAAATATGAAAGATTATTTTATTTTGATTAATGTATATTTTGGATTGTCATTTTACTAAAAAATCATGCATTATGACTGTAAAAAATCACATTAGATATAACTAAATATATAAGTATACATGTGTAAAAGACACTAAACTTATATGCTTTTAAGCATATAGATCTTCTATGGTAGAAACATGTCATTGAAACCAGAGTAACTGTACCAGATGAGAGATTAAAAAAAGCATTGTTTGGACTCTGAACTTGTCTGACTGGGTGACTGTATTGCCTGAGTGCTTGTGCATTGTATTTGTTTGTATGTTCAAAGGCATGACCAGAGTCAGCAGGAAATTTTTGGATTGTTAGGGATTTTTGTTCCTTTGTTTGCTCATCTGTTTGTTTTTTGCATTTTTCTGTAGAACGATCATTTCTTCTCCAGCAACTGATCACCATAACATCCATCCGTATCTCATACAATTAGCTGTCTATCTTGCATTACTGACTGTCATGGTGTAACCCCAGACAGGAACTGAGCACCACTCAGGNTGTGTTATCAACATTATTCCCATACTAAATCCAAAATGCAGCACTGTACTGGCTACTAGAAAGAGAAATTAACTCCATCTCAGCTGAAACCAGGACACTGACACTTCAGCTGTAGTGAAAAAACAGAACATACCTGAAAACTAGTATTCGGAATATTTTTTTTTCAATGTGATATATATTTGGAGGCAGATGGGGATAATATCCTTACTGACAAAGTACAGTTTTATTGGGAGGTAGGTAATATATAGATCCATGTGCAAAAGAATTTTCAGATTCCTTAATGGAGACATGTTTGACAAAATCTCTCTCTTCTTTACTGGTAGTGAAAAATTTTGGCTTTTTAGAATTTGTTTCTGATTTTTTTTAGACTAATCTCCTGAATAAATAAGGTATACTTTAAAGGCACTGATGTTCCCTTGGAAGAAAATAGCTCAAAATGGTTAGGAAAAATCTACAAAAATAATGGGATTGTACTAAAAAAAAATCCAGACAGGAACTGGTATGACAGTTTTGCTAAGTTGTGGGATTTTTTTATCACAGGATGTACTTTTGAGGTATTTCTTTTCTACATGAGCAACCTGGATTTCATAAATAATGAACCCACTCAAAGGCAGAGTTAAAAGTGATCAAAGATTCTGTACTGTTATAATGAATAGTCACGTAATGGTGTTACTACAACACAAGTGTCTCACTCCAAGATCTTGTTAGTGATAATAGGTCTAAGTTTTTCACCTCTGAAGTAGTTAATAGAAAAAAATCCATCAAATTAAAGTTATCCAAGGTATCTTTGTTTTGTTGACATCGATCATACAACAATGAGGGTTATTCTGTGTTTGGATTACTATAATGACTTGTGTGCTGATGTCATACTGAAAGTTTATGCTTGTGTACTGGGATTTGTGCCATTAGTTTCTTGCATTCAAGTTGATTTTTTAATTATTTTTTTTGTTGTTGAGTGGGATTTGTAACTGAAATGTCATTTCTGACCTGTGGCTAGAGACCCGCTTGCACCTTATTCTGAACTTTATTGACAGGGTATATCAATAAACAGAATTTTTCTGGAGAGTTGCAGCTGCTAGATGCCATTGGACTTTACCTGTATTTGCAAACAGTAGATGACATAGTTACCTTCCATGAGCACAAATGCCAATAAAAGAGGAAAAGATAAAACCCCAAAATCCAACATCTGAACTGTCTCATTTTCAGATGTCAAAAATAAAAGAATATGTTAGCCACTGAGAAACTTAAGTATTTCATAGGTATTCTAGAGACAGCACAAAAGAACATACTTCAAAGCAGAAAAACATATACAGCTCTAAGATTTCTCATATATGATTAATACTCAGGTCTAGGTATTATTTAACCATACTATTAATCTAAAGTACTAAAAATACTTTTGATTTTAACACTATGGAGGCTCACAAAGGCACTACACTGTTCAAAACAAGATTTTCGTAATGTGAGCTCCTTCACATGGCTCTGTTCAGGGTTGAGATGCTGGTTTTAAAGTTATGCAAATTATAGTGTCTCACCCATGAAAGCACCCCTGGATTTACTTGGATCAAGATTGTGGCCCCTCTGATCTGAAATTTTATTTAAAAATATAAATATAAATATAAATATAAATATTCTACAATTTCTCTGTTGTATACAATAATGCAATAATTTTAAAATGAATACTGAGAAGTACATGTTTGTGCATGCCCAGAGTTTGTTTCTGAATGGACTTTTCAGCCTGCAATTACTTCTCTGTGTGAGTTTAATCATGTACCTCTGTCTTCACCATTATTGATGAAATCATTGAAGCAGTCTGTTATGTTCACCCAGCATCAAGCATTTGCCACAGCAAACCCTGTAAGGCTGACAATATAAGTGCCAGCTAAACTAGAGTACCTGGAAATAGAACTATGTTCAACACTAACTTTTTTTTTTTTCTTTTTTTTTTTTTTTTTTTTTTTTTTTCTTTTTCTTCTACAGAGACTTTTTCTGGTTGGTTCTTTCAAGAACAACTTGCTAGAAGATTAGCTTTGCAAAGGTACTGAAGGTCTTTGTGATAGTGGCCTTTTTATTAACTGGGGTTAAAAAAAGACTTATTATTACAGCACCTGATATTTTTTAATTCTGTCTTAGACCTGATGCCATAAAACATTTATCCTCATTGGAATAGTACCTACAGAAAGGACTGAGAATGTTGTTTCTCACCAGGAACAGAGAAATTTGCATTATGCAAGAAGTGTATTCTAGCTGGGGATGAAGGAAGGAGATGAAACGATGTGAAACACCTTATAAATTTTCAATTAATATGCTTTTCTCCATTTTTAATGAAAAAAAAAATTAGGACTGAAATCTTTTTAGTGCCATTTTTTGTATTTGTTGTAATGTTACAAGCAATGGCAGCACAGAAACAGTATTATAGAAAGTCATTGCAAAGGCATAACTTCAATTCAGTGACTGTCTTCCCTCTTTGCACAGCCATGGCTTTGTGGTACTGATTTTTCTTTCTTTGTACTGCACTGTTGAGATGAAGACCTACAAGACATATGGTTGCTAGGAGCAACTCATTGCAGTAATGTTTATAGCAGAACTAGCAAAATTAATTCCTATTTCAGAGGAATGTCTTTAAATGTCAAGGGCACTCTGACGTGGTTGTGGGGTCTCAAGTACATTACCGTATCATAAAATTGTGTGGTGTTTTCATTCTAAGCCTTTTATTTTTCCTTCAGCACTATACTGAGTCTGACTGGGATGTTAATTTTCTTCATAGCAGCCTGTATGATGCTATGTTTTGGATTTGTGACTGAAACTGTGTTGATAACACACTGAAGTTTTGATTATTGCTGAACAATGCATGCACATTGAGATTTTCTTTTTCTCCACTCTGCACCCACAGCAAGTAGGCTGGGGAGAGACAAGAGGTTAGGAGGGGACAATGCCAGGACAGCTGACCACAACTGACCTAAGGGATCCTCCATAACATATGATGTCATAAAATGTATGTTAAGCTAATCAGTAAGAAGGAATGTACATTTTTGTTAAAGAGCTTTCTTTAGTACAATATATCATTTTTTTATTGAGTCTGTTTTGTTTTGTTTAAGTCTGTAAAGTTTCATACAGTGTTTGCACTTGTTCTGCTGCAAAAAAAAAAGGAAATAATCTTTTCTCCAACATCTAAGACTAGATAGATGAATGAATATCTTAATGTTTAGTTATAACAATGTTCTGGGCCTGGCTAGAATATAACTAATTTTCTTCATATCAGCTCATACTGGTAATACACTAATATTCTACCTTTTGCTGACAGTGTTTACATCAAGACCTTCTCTATTTCTCATTCTGCCCTACCAGTGAACAGACTGGAGGGGTGTGCAATAGACCAGAAGGGGACACAACTGGGCAGATGACCCAAAGAGATGATCCATAACATAATGTCATGCTCAGCAATAAAGAGGAAAAGAGGGGGATTTAGGCTGATTATCCATCTTTTGCTCAGGCGTTGGCTGAGCTTCAGTCTACCCATGGGAGGTGGCGAGTGATTGCTTTTGCACCACTTGTTTTCTTTTCTTCTTCTCTTCTCTTCTCTTCTCTTCTCTTCTCTTCTCTTCTCTTCTCTTCTCTTTTCTCCTCTCCTCTCCTCTTCTCTTCTCTCTCATCTCACCTCTCTTCTTCTGCTTATCCTTCAGTTATTAAACAATATTTTTTGCATGTTTGTTTTGTATATTTGGGTTTTTTTGCTTTATCTTAACTTACTTTTATCCTTCCTGTCACACTGGGAATNACTAGATAGATGAATGAATATCTTAATGTTTAGTTATAACAATGTTCTGGGCCTGGCTAGAATATAACTAATTTTCTTCATATCAGCTCATACTGATAACACACTAATATTCTACCTTTTGCTGACAGTGTTTACATCAAGACCTTCTCTATTTCTCATTCTGCCCTACCAGTGAACAGACTGGAGGGGTGTGCAATAGACCAGAAGGGGACACAACTGGGCAGATGACCCAAAGAGATGATCCATAACATAATGTCATGCTCAGCAATAAAGAGGAAAAGAGGGGGATTTAGGCTGATTATCCATCTTTTGCTCAGGCGTTGGCTGAGCTTCAGTCTACCCATGGGAGGTGGCGAGTGATTGCTTTTGCACCACTTGNAGGGAGGCATGAGTGAGCAGCTGTGTGATGCTTAATGGCCCGCTGTGGTTTACCAACAATAAACAGTGATTCTTAAAAACCTAAGTGCTATATGGGACAGCTTTGACTTAAACAAAGACTTGAAATTTATGAAAACTGGGTGTTCACATAGAGTTTTGAAACAAACAAACAAACAAACAAACAAACAAACCCAAACAAAAACCCCAACACCCAAAATGAAAAAGTGAGTAATTTCCTTAATTCTACAGCTGATTACAGTTACAGAGACAGCAGTAATTGACCCATTTTTGTAACTATATAAAAATATATATTTACAGGAAGGTAAGAAGCAATTCAAACTAGATAAAGAAACAAACAGCCCAGAGGAAATACTTTGGCTGTTTCTCCCTGTAGAAAGGATGATTAATGAGTATTCACGTCTACTTCCAAAAACTGGCTCTTAAGTTGCATCTCTGCAAAGTTGACATCATTTTTTATCCCTTTTTCTTTCAATTTGAAAATTCTAGATTCATAAATGTCTTGAAATATTCGACAAATATAGAGTTGGTGCCCACTATCATATTGTTTTTCTAGATTACTCAACTATGTCACTCATTTTCTTTCTTGCTTTACCATCATCATTATTGCTGCACATACTAGAAACCCATGGAAAAAAATGAAGTACTCTCAGATTTACAACAGAACTGGTCACTAGCAAGAAATGTAGGTTTAGTTGACAGAACAACAAATAGGTAATGTTTTTTAGGAAAACTATGGGGTTTAGGTTAATATTTTTAGGAAAACTCATTTGGTTCGATCTTTAATAATGTTAAGTTGTCATTGCTGACAATGAGGATAGTAAGAAAAACTTGTCGGAGTGTGAAGTTCAGTTGAACATTAGAAGCACCCCAGCTTGGGCTGATAGAGCTGATATCCAGGCTCACAGTAGGCACAGATGCTTTAGTAAATGTTTATAGACACAGCCTACAAATGTTAAATGGATTTTACAAGCCAATATATACAGATCTATTCAGGTCACAGATGGCTACTTTTTGCTCAGACTGGGAGACAAATACTTGGGCTGGAGATTCAAGAGTGTTAAAGAGCAGCTGTTTCAAATTCTTCTTGACTAAGACAGCATGTTGATTGAAAAAGTAAACAGAGATGTAGAAATGAAAGGCTCTGGACTGAAGTCCATCAAGGATCTGAAGAAACACAGAAATGGCCAGGGACATCAGTATAATTTTCCAGTGTCTCTCGTGTTGCCTTTTCAGGACTTTCCTGCCCTTTTGTCACCTAGAATAAGGAATTTCTTCCAGGAACAAAAAGACACAAGAGCAGTGTAAGCTTCAGGGACTCACCAGAAATAGAATTTGTTCTGTGACCAAGTGCAAAGCTAGACTCTTCCCATGTGTAAAGCACTCTTCGCAACTGAATTTGCCAGTACTTTTCTGCATCATTATTATCTTTTCCTCTCAGAAAGTTTTTGTTATAACTTCTACCCCATATTCACATAGGCTGTGGCCTAACTTTGGGTTTCAAGGCTTAGTTCTTACTTGCTGCACTGTTTCTTGGTCCTGTATATACAAGAGAACTTTCCTGTTTTTTTGGTTGGTTTTGTTTCTTGCTATGTTTTTGAGTATTAGTCCTGCAAACCTGAGCACAATTCTAATTTCAACTGAATATTACTTCTGCAGGTCAAATTCTAGATTTAGACACTTTAATTAGGTGGGGACTTTAAGTCTGTCATTGTTACCTTCCTCTTCTTTGCCTGTGTGATATGTTCTGTTTTACTCTTTTGAAGAAATAGTTTTTACTGGTGGCCTCGCAAAGCACTTCTGTGCCCGAATCCATTTGGTGACAATCAGCCTAAAGAGAAATAGAACACATAATTCATCACAATTCCACAATATTTCCCTTCAAACCCAGGATGATCCAGGCAAATATATTTTTTAAAAAGTTTTTTTAAAAAACCTCCAAAACCACAACAAAATCAAATTCTGCCCACTCACCTTCTTTCTTTATTGCTGCTAGATTGATAATTTGCATTAAAATAATCACAGTTTTGACTTTGCTTAGGTTTAATTATGAAAGCTGTGCATTCAGGATGTTGCATTTTTTGCCCAGCCTTATAAGTGAAGAAAAGGGCATAGTGGATGAATTTTTCATTTGAAATTTTGTAGATAATGTTAAGTGATTCTCCACGTTCTCCACTGCTTGATCTCCTGAGGTGTATTCAGAGTTCCCCTTCTGACAAGGTAACAAATTAAGTATTCAGAGCTGTGTACATTCTACATACCAAAACATGGCATTGCTCTCCTAGAGCTTGGAGTAAATGGCAGAGGTGTTTTTGCTGATTTATTTACATTGCTTAAACCTCAAAGAGCGCTTTGCTTTGAAACAGGAATCTGTGTTATGCACCCTCAGAACTGTGTCCCAGATAATCTTACTGATGGATAATTTTTACCAGTGAAGAAAACAAAGGTGAGGCATTGCGACTGAGAAAAAGGATCCGTGTTTGAACCCAAAGAAAAGCACAAAAGTTGAAGATTTGGTCTTCAAATATTTTATCAGAGAATGTGATGAAAAAAACTGCTGCACAATACCAGACTGGATTTGATAACATGTTGCCTTCTGTCTAGGACACAGTCAGAATAATAGGATTCGTTATTATTCAATAAAACGCAGTAGTTACAGCATTTATCTTGCCTTAGCATTTAAGCACATTGAACAGAAAGGGAACACGTACAATAACCAATTTTTAGTAAATGACTACTTGGTCCTTGGGACATCTATTTATGTCCTCCATCTCCCTCATTCTCTCTATTTGTCCACAGCTGTAGTTGCTGTCCTAATTGCAATGCAGTGGTTTTCTGTAACCCGCTTACTCATGCACATGCCTTGTTTTGAAACTACAAAGCTATTAATGTTGCATACTTCTGAGAACAAAAGGCTTTGTCTGCAAACTGGAGTATGCATGACTAAAGGTTACATTAAACAAATCTAAGTTGTTAAGAGAAAGTAAAATAAACATGAAAAGAACAGAAATTTTAACTTTTGTGCATAAAAAAAGGTCTTATTCTGGAAGTGGAAAGAAATTGGTTTTAGAAGTCTTATATTAATGACAAAAAACAAATGGATGATTGATATAGCCAGGAAGTGTCACAAGAAAGAATATTACAAAAACAAGCCCGTTTAGAGTATTTGCAGATTTCCAAAGGTTATAGGATTAACTGTTACGGCAGTGTGCTACTGGGGTATTTGAGCTCTAGAGTGATACCAGTGATGATTACCAACATGAGAGATGATCTCCTTTGGGCCTATTTATGTGTATATGGTGACTGTTTTGTTTTCTTCATTGTGCATTAAATGCTGACAGTCTTAAAATGTGTGCCCAAAACTATTAAAATTTTGGCTCATGAAAAATCATGAGTTGACATGAGTTTGGTTTTGGGCATTCATATAGGACTCTCAAAACTTAGTAAACAAAATAAGAATAGCCCAGTGGATTTTTTGCCTATACTATTTTGTTAATCCCTTTGTACTATTGTTCCTTCTTTGACATCCAGAGGCAACAATTCCTATCTCCTTTTGTCTCTACAGATTTTATGCTCTCTGGTAGGCACCATCTTTTACATAATTTCTTTCACATATATTTTCTTGCATATAGCCATGGCACAAATAGTCTGTGTTCCCATGAGTATATTTTGTTTGTTCTTAAATACCTCTTATGCCATACATAGAGAATGGACAGGGGACAGATCATCCAACTTTCATCTACCTTGTCTATTAAGCAGAATATACCTGAGAAAGGGATACAGGGCACAGAGGTGTTGGCTACATAACCTCCCACTACTTGCGCAAAACTGATAACCAAGAGAAAACCAACAGTATCTAACGTTCCAGTCATTTTAAGCCTTTGATTTGAAATGCTCATTAGGATGAAATATTTTGCTTCTCTGGTACAGAGCATAAGAGACCATGGAAATAGAGCAGCCACAGAGAGCCTTTGGAATAACACATCTACCACCCAGCCCCTGCATGCTTTTGGCTTTTCTTTTTACTGTCCAAATGTGTCCCTTAGTACTGCTGAGAGACATGGATTTGTTCTGTTGTTTTATAGATTCCTTCATGGAAATTGGAAAGATGCCATGACAGTTTTCGTTCCTGTCCTTTATGTTTCTTCCCTGACTGAGACACCAATAGTTATTAAGCTGTTTTCATTTGCTCTCTGTATGTCCTGCACCCAAACAGCTCAGTTTGTCAATTTCCACAGACTTTGGTATAGACTAAAATTCGGTGTAGTTCTGGCAATATTTCTGAGAATGATTTGCTGCTTTATTTGGGACAACAAGCTCTTGTCCCAAATCAAGTGTTCCTTCCATTTCAAAGTTCTTGGTTCCCTCCTGCCATCTCATACCTTTATTTCTGCTTGTGTTTTTCATTTGAAAAGACCTTCAGTCTTTTTAAATATTGCTTTCTTCTAGATCTGGTATTTCATAACTTAAAGCTTTGCAAATCACTTTTACTAACATAGAAAATTGTTACAGCTTACAAGACAACTTGTAAAGCAGACTGATGGAAAGATATTTTGCTGTCTCTTGCTGTCTTGTCAGGTATCTATTGCTCAGCTGCAAAATTGTAGCAATTGTACATCAGCCTGGTTCTGATAGTTGATGAAATCAGATCATCTCAGTTTCATTTGCTTCCGTTGACAGAGGCACTGGACTTGAGCACTCTGTCTTACTGTGTTACAGCACTAAATCAGCACCTTATGTTTTGACCACTAATTTCTCATGGAACAGGATTTCAAACAGACATAAAAAGATGAAAAAACAAGCAAAACATTTACTTTATTCTGTTGAAACTGAACAGTGTGTGAACTGCTGTCTTAGGAGAACACATGGTTTTGGTGTGGAAGCACGGAACCAGCTTTTTAGTCTTCCAATGATAGAGACAGTACATTGTGAACATCTGCTTAACTTCCAGCAGCCAAAATATTTTCCTTCATGGAAATTCCCTCAATATGGAAAATTACTCCAATACGAAAAACAGGCCTTGCTTGTCTCTCCTCTATACTTTTCAGCTCTTATTTCACACTCATATCTTTAAGATCCATTGTTTCTGATATATTTAACTATCATGTTCAGTTATGAACTATATAACAAACATCACTTGTTGAAGATAAATTCCTCCCACATGGGGAATGCTACCTGGACATAGATGCAGATTTCCTTCTGAAGGAAACTAATTTTAGAGCCATAACAACCCTGAGCAGTTTGTTTGTTTGTTTGTTTGTGGGTTTGGTTTTTTTTTTTTTTTAGAATTGGTACAGTTCCTTTTATTTTTCTCCCAGAATTCTTCTGAATCGTAACTCTTTCTCTCCTGCTTTTTTTTTTTTTTACTGCTTTCTGAACTTTACATCCTGCAAATGTAGGCTAAATTAGTCTAGTATCATGCATCTAGCATGTTTACTTACTTTGCTGTTTTGCTACAGTCTTCATAGGCTTTTATATCATCTATAATTACTTATTTAGCAGACTGTGGTACTGACTTTCCTTCCCACATATTTGTGACTCAATAAGCTAAAGCACAATAGAGTTTTATCACCAAATCTTTTGGTTTTCTTCTTTTTCCTGAAGCTATGAAATCTGACTTAAGAATTTCTACCTCTTACTTGCTCACTACCAAGCAAAGCTTTGAAACTGTACAGACCCATCTTACAAAGGTCTAAAGCTCACTTTAATAAAAATAAAAGCTGAGATATTCAAATACTCACCACTGTGTATCATTAAAAAGAACAACAGATTGGCCACTCTGTTGACTAGTTTTGTTGGTGTTTAGGGAGGCAGAGAGGATGTTCTCAAATCAGAAGAACTAAGTGTTTCTCTGAAAAATGGGCAATATCTTCACTTTCAAAAGGTTCTTAATTTTCCATTTCACCACATAATGGAATCCTGTACAAGCTTCTACTAAAGCAGCATTAATTAGGGTCCAAAGGAGTATATGAAAATGTCAAAGTAGAAATATTAGCAAAGCTGTTAAATTCATGAACAGAGGTAGGAATAGCTCTTAGCATAAAATACTGTGAGTTTAACTCACGGACAAGAATTGTAGAAATGGAAGGTTTATTTTAGTTGGAGATCTGCCTTGGAGAACTGATTCTGCTAGTGAAGGCTAGATATCTTCCCATAAGACCCAAGAGCAAATACTTATTTAATTCTTGCTGAGTTTTTAAATTATTTTTGCTGTATGTTTCTAAAAAATGCTGCCACTAACAATGAAGTGAAATTAAAACACCTGCAGGTAACACAAAATTCAGGTGAAGTCAAATCCTAGTTTGACATAAACATGCTGAACTCCAAAGCATCATTGAAATTGTGCCTTTTTACACAAGAATCATCCTTAATCTATAAATATCTGCATTACTTTTTTGTTTTTAAGGAGTTGTAAATATTTTCCCCTTATCAGTTATCCTACCATGATTTCTTAAGCAGGCAAGACCTTAATATGCTGCATACAGAACTTCAGCATGCTGTTGTCCTGTCCGACTTGCGGAAGGACACAAATTTAGTGCTGCTGCCATGCACATAGACAATGTCCTACAGAAGCATAAGAAAAGTAGGAATGTGATGCAAAATTCTGTCTACCTCAGAAAAGCTTTGCTGTTTCAAGGTGGTTGCTGAGTTAGGATAGTCCTCTTCTAGCCATAGGCCCTGTGTGAGTTCACCCCACCCATAGACCTACTTTTGTCACAAACAATGCCTACACAAGTAAACCTTTGTGGAGTATACAACTGAGGTGTGCCTTTGCAGTGCAGAACAAACATACGAAGACTAAAACTCAGCATCCTTCATAAAACTTTATGTGACCACAGATTTGAATTAATAAAAACATGCCTAGATGATAGTAAACTGTGTTTGAACTTCACCAAATATGATGCAAGGACCTGAAATGCAAATTGTCTTTTTAATTTAGTAGTCAGAGCATTAAAACAGAATGATATCTTCACAGAATGGCTGAGGTTGCAGACAACTCTGGACATTGTCTAGTCCAATCCCCTGTTGAAGCAGGGTTACTATAATCAGGTTGTTCAGGTTTATGTCCAGACATCTTTTGAATATCTCCAAGAATGGAAACTCCATAATGTCTCTGGGCAACCTGTGCCAGTGTTCAGTCACTCTTACTGTGAAATAATGCTTCCTGAGGTTCAGAGGGAACCTTCCCCGGTTTTGTGCCTATTGCCTATTGCTCTGTTGAGGGACACCAGTGGAACAGACAATTGCTCTGTCTTCTTTACTCCCGTTCATGAGATATGTGTATATACAGATAAGATCCCACTCAAGGATTCTCTTCTGCAGGCTGAACAGTCCCAAATCTCTCAGCCTTTTCTCATATAAGAGATACGCCAGTCCCATCATCATCCTCATAGCCATATGCTGGAGTAGAGGGAAGGGTCACCTCCCTCAACCTGCTGGCAACACCCTCGTAATGCAGCCCAAGATACTGTTAGCCTTAGCTGCAAGGACATGTTGCTGTGTCGTGTTCAACTTGGTGTCTGCAAGGACCCCCAGTCCTTTCTGCAAAGCTGCTTTCACAGAATCATGGAATCACAGAATCACACAGAATCACACTGAATCACAGATTGGTAGGGTATGGAAGGGATGTCTGGAGATCATCTAGTCCAACCCCCTGATAAAGCAGGATGTCCTTGAGCAGGTTGCACAGGACTGTGTCCAGGTGGGTTTTGAATATCTCCAGAGAAGAAACTCCACAACCTCTCTGGCCAGCCTGTTCCAGTGCTCTGTCACCCTCAAAGTGAAGAAGTTTTTCCTCATGTTCAGATAGAACTTCCCATGTTCCAGTTTGTGCCCCTTTTCCTATCACTGTGCACCATTGGAAAGAATCTGGCCCAACCTCTTGATATCCACCCTTTAGATATTTGTAAGTACTGATGACATCTAGCTGCTGTGCCCCAGTCTGATCTGGTGCCTGGAGTAATTCTTCTCCAAGTACAGGATTTTACACTTCCCTTTGTTGAACTTTATCATGTTCCAGCCAGCCTATTTCTCCAGCCTGTTGAGGTCCCTCTGAACGACAGCATACCTACCTGATCTATCAACCACTCCTGCCAATTTGTGTCATCAGTGCACTTTCTGAGGGTACACTGACCTATCTTCCACATGATTCATGAAGAGGTTAGGAAGTATTGACCCCAGTATCCTCTCCTGGGACACACCACTAACGACCAGCCTCCAGCTGGACTTTGTACCATTGATCACTGCCTTTTGAGCCCAACAGTTCATCCAGTTTCCAAGCCACCTCTGTGTCCAGTTATCTATCCTTCATCAACTTGTAACAAAGCTAAAGTAAAGAAGAATACTAAGAAAAACTTTTTGCAGCAGTGGACCATCTTTAAGATTCTTTCTTACTGAAATCTATGTGATCAAGAGATCAGAAACTGTTATAAGGATTAATATGTTAATATATAAAAATATATATAAATCAGCTTTTGAAAGCCATTTTTTTTTCTGGCATTCTGAGGGTTCTTGTTTCTTAGCTAGAACTGTTCAGCGTAATGAACAATTTTAAAGCCATGTGTCTGACCCTTGACATTTGTCTGTTTTGCAGAATGTGTGATGTGTGTCCAGTGCAATCAACAGATGCCACGCAAAGTGTTCTCCAGCAAACACTGCAGTTTGCTAAGCCAGTTGTATTGCACTAACTTATAAGATTAGCCTTTAAAGGTTCTAACAATGGAGCTTTGAATATGAGCTTTACATTGACATGCACTTTAAGGAAGTTATGTATATAATTTAACATGGACTACATTGTCTAATGCACTTAAGTCCTTTGTATGTTATAAGGAATGCGGCATTAATGCATTTGGATAGAAATGCAAATTTCTTTAATTACCATACATTTCACAGGGTCTTATTATTATTGAATTATTTTGCAAGAATAAAGTGATAGAATTTTTCAGTGTGGTGTTATTTTGTACTAAGAGTGGACAAGTGTTTATATTCTAAAATTTAGATGTAAAATTATTTTTCTCTCAAGCATTTACTGGATTAAGACTGATTTGCCCATATTCATTTCCTGCTGAAGCGTTTCTTTCTGAACAAAGCAATATGACCTTGTCAGTTGAGAAGAACAGAGTATTCAGCTTAAAATCTTTTAGAGCTTGTTGTCTCTGAAATTAAATTACATATTGCACATGAGAGTGTTGTTCTCACATGTCTTATGGAGAAAAATTTGAGAGAGTCAGAGATACTTTTCATTTAAACTATGAATTTGCAAATGCATTTCTGTCATTGTTATGGTGATCATATGTTATGCTACCACCTGGAGCTTTATTTCATGTCTCATTTCTCATTTTTCTCAGAAAACCAGACCTAAAATTACATGAAGAAATTACTTCAGGGTATATATTTGGGAAAAAAAAAAAAAAAAAAAGAAAAAATCTAGTCTTCATAGGTTGTTAATAATGAAAGAAAATACTGAAAAGCATGAACTGGGAGGTTCCCATGGGAAGGTAATTTTGAAAAACAGGAAAAACAGCATGGAACTTTAATATACTGATAAATTTAAATCTAGATGTATGGTACTAGGTCATTTGATTCAAAATTTTTATATGCTTGAAACTGACAATAGTGATTATGTTTTAGAAACATTTTTAAAATTCCATTTCTATTGCACTATTCTTTCATTGAACAAGCTGCCTATTTGTCCACATTGAGAAAAAAAGAGGAGAAAGGAGCTTATAGGAGGGAGCTTATATAACTATATCCTCATTTCTGATGCAAATGTTTAGAATCACTTTGTGGAACTAGGGCTAAGATTTCCTACATTTCTAACATGTTTAAACTAGATTATATGGCAATACTTTTCAGAAGGTTCTGTGACAGAGCAGCATAGCAAATAGCTTTTTACCTATTCTACTCCTTCTCAGTCTCTATTATCAGCAAGTATGACAGATTCCATCAGTTTGTGTCTGTAAAAGTGGATCTAGATTATTTATGTTGTAAATTTATGTTGTAAATTGGCCAAATTCAAAATTGTATGGCAAAATTTAGGTTCTCTGTTTTCTTGTGTATACTAAAAATGTCCATTTTCTGCTTGGCTTGACAACCTTAAATCTGAATGGAAGAGTGAGAGGAAATAATTTACAAAAGCAGGAGCCAGCTGTTAATGTCATATCCTGAAAAACCAAAGTATCTTGCATCACCGTATTTTTTTTCTAAAATTTTGACCCTCAGTATTGTTTGAGGATGTGGCCTAGCACTTCAGGAAATAGATGGAAAGTTTCCCACTACCATGGGTATTGGATTGACTACTTAACTGAAAGGCAGCAAGTATTCAGGGATGTCTGGAGTCATGATATTCTGGGATATATCCATTTGCTGCTTTGTTTTGTTGCAGAAATAAATCAATGCTCATTTAATGCTTGCTCCAAACTCTACCAAAGTTAATATAGCAATGGTATTGACTTCAGTATTCTTTGAATGAGAGCCTGGAGCACCAAATTAATCATAGAACCACACAGAGCAACTGTGAGTCAGTCTACCTTAGATTGGGGTCCACTCTTCAGCAGGTGGAAACATCAAACCACTGTTTGGAATGAAGCAGTAATTTCAGGTTTTAAGTGGCCTAGCATGAGAGCAGATAAATAATTACTAACTTTTCTTTTGAAGGGATTCACTAAAATGAATATTTTACCTTTAAAAAGACAGTGTCTTCTGTCTCGAGAAAGAATCCTGTTAGACGATAGTTCCTCCATTTGCTGTATTTACTCACATAATTTTTCTAAAAGATTTTTTGTAATTTTGAGGCTGAATCTAGGTCTAGTGGACCCGTAATTATCTCATACAGAGAGTCAATTTCATTTTCAGTGCAATTAGTGTATAACACCAAGAGTGTGTGTAGTTTCCTTCTAATACAAGAGAGATCAGGCCACATTTGATCAGTTTTAGCCTTCCTTTGCCTCTGGCTCTGTGGAGCTGAGGGGAGTAATGGACCATGAAAGGAAGGAGGTGACACACCAGAAAATGACAAGACTTACACTATTTCCTGTGTCCTGCCTCCTGGCAAATGTCTTTCAGGATAAGTAAATATGTGCAGCTACCACTAGCCCATAAAATATTCAGTTGGCAGGGTTTAAAGTCTCTAAATCAATACACCCTGCCTTTACTATCTTGAAGGTAAAGAAAAGCTCCCATTTAAAACAAGATCAGCATCCAGAACTGAGGACTGTGGTGACCGTGCTGTTCCATGATTTCGAATTTCAACTAGAAGTTCACTGTCATCTGACCACTTGGCTCAAGAAGATGTATGAACATTTACCTGATGAACACACACACACAAATAAAAAAGTATATCTAAAATACATGTCAAAAGTTGAGTTCTTGGATGACTAGAAGTACAAATCTCTCTTTAATGTGAGTGCAGATAGACTGACAGTTCTGTGAAATGAAATTCTATCTTTATCAGTTACAGCATAAGAGGTGATGATACAGGCGTTTGTTATGTTGTTTTGCCATGGCACTTCAAATAAACTCAGGAAAGCTTGTTTGGGAGGAAATGTTCATTAGTATAGTATAGATTTGCACTGAATCTGTGTGATTAAGACTGATAATCTTGCTCTTATTAAACATAAAACTCTAAAACTGCCTCTGCTATGGAAGTTGTATTTCTATAAACATATCTCTAAAATCAGTTCCCTATTCTTGAAGACAAGCATCTATAATAAGCAGAATTATTTTACTCCAGAAACTCCCTTTATAATTCTCCCCAAATTCATATGTTACATGAACATTTTATACAGGTTTGAATATTTACACTTTCACATTTATTCTGTCTTTTTCACTCTTTGCACATTGTAGGTACGTGCTTTACAACATTTGCTGTTATCTCCTTCTGATGCTGTGGTGATCTGTCTTAGAAATACTAGTATTTCTTGACAAAAATGTAAGTAAGAGGAAAATGAAGAAAGCCTAAAAATTGCATTATGATGCAACTTTAGCCTGTACCATCTTTGTGGAAGTTCTCGCACTGTTCTTGCCTACCTCCCAATCTTTCGTTGCAGTGTAGTGTGAAAGGTGATTGATAGTAAAAAGATGCACTAGGGAGGCATGTGCTGTATCTACTTGATTCAACAAAGAGCATAACTGAGATGACTAAATCCAGGTCTCAAGGCAGGGGTGCCAGGGGTGAAGGGGAAGGAAAAGTATGAAGCTTTTCATTTAATATAATTCAAAAGTTGATTAATTTCATTTCAAATTAAATAAAATTTATTTTGTGTGTGTGTGAGGTGGGATATTGTTAAACTTTGGGGATCTTGCTATACAGAAAAGGTGTAACCAATGACCCTATCAATTTCTGACCAACTCATTACCCCATCACACAACAGTTGACCTCAATGTTACAATAGGATAAGCCTGAATCCTGAAACATGGATGCTGGCAGAAATAATCATATTTGCAGGAGCAGGATGAAGCATAGAAAAATTAAAGAAAACCAAACTTAGTACTGCAACATTTTTCTAAAAGCTGTTCAATATCAATGTCCCTTTTGATCATTGTCTAAAGGGGAAATCCTGCAGAGTGAGGCTCAGTTCCAAGAATACGAAGTTGTGTGGTGGGTTGACCTTGGCTGGAGGCCAGGTGCCCCCCAAAGCTGCTATATCACTGGATATCCTCAGCTGGATGGGGAGAAAAAATATAACAAAAGGCTCCTGGGTTGAGATAAGGACACAGAGAGATCACTCATTAATTATCGTCACGGGCAAAACAGACTCAACTTAGAAAAGATTAATCTAATTTATTACCAGGCAGAACAGATTGGAGTAATAAGAAGTAAAAGTAAACCTTAAAACACCTCCCCCCACCCCTCCCTCCTTCCCAGGCCCAACTTCACTCCCCATTTCTCTCCCTCCTCCCCCACAGCGGCACAGGGGGACGGGGAATGGGGGTTGTGGTCAGTTCATCACACGGTGTCTCTGCCACTCCTTCCTCCTCAGGGGGAGGACTCCTCACACTCTGCCCCTGCTCCAGCCTGGGGGCCCTCCCACGGGAGACAGTCCTCCACCAACTGCTCCAACGTGAGTCCTTCCCATGGGCTGCAGTTCTTCTCCAACTGCTCCAGCGTGGGTCCCTCCCACGGGGTCACAAGTGCTGACAGCAAACCTGCTGTGGTGTGGGCTCCTCTCTCCATGGGGCCACAGGTCCTGCCAGGACCCAACTCCCGCACAGGCTTCCCACAGGACCACAGCCTCCTTCAGGTGTCTCCACCTGCTC
>VXBL01005636.1:0-70164 GCA_013400195.1 Aramus guarauna | reverse complement strand
AAAAAAAGGAAAAAAAAAAAAGGAGAATCGTAGGAATACGCACAGCTGGGCTGGGCTAGGGGCTGACTTTGTAAGTGTCTGAATCAAATGTTCAAAGAAAGAATATAATTCTGAAAAAATGTGAGTAGCACTGAGACTTTCTCTTATTTCTAGCAGGCATGGAGCAGCTGCTAGAGGCTACCCCGAGATATGTTGTCACTGAAATTATTATCAGAACATACCATTTTTTCTCTGTAACTCCATGAAGTCATGCACTACGTAAGTTAAGGATTTCCATCTATTTCATGCATTTTTTAAAATTTATCTCACTTTTTTTTTTTTTTGGGGTGTGGGTGTGTGTGTGGGTCAGTTTTTGAGCTCAAGAGGAGTAGTTCATTTGCTGGCTTTCTTCTGCCAATGCCATAGTGCGGCTTTGACTGGTCCCATCTTGAAGTGCAGTGTCTTGTCATCCAGTGGTACCTTTTCCTACCCATACGCCTTCATATTCACATCAACTGCCCAGTAAGTGCAAACATTTCTAAAAATCTCATGGTATTTTTAAACTAATTTTGTCAACAGCACATTCCACCATGTTCTCTTGTCAGATCAATTATTAAAGACCATTCAGGAGAAGTGATTTCAATTCAATTCTGCGCTGGTAAGATTCAAATTCACAGAATGAGCAGCACCATCGTAACCAGTCTGGGCAGTGGGAGGAGGACAAGGAGTGAGCTCCTCCACTTTAATCAGCAGGATACTCAAAGGCAGGGTAATCTTAAGAAAAAAAGGAAATGTTGTCAGCGCCACACTCACTTGTGAGTCAATAAAATGATATCCTGGGACCTTTAGAAGAGGAGGTCATTGATTAAACACATACTAAAGTACGGAGGTGTGCTTTTCATTTGATGTGTCATTAAACTAAATCAGGAGGAAGGAAGTTCAAGACAAACAAAAGAAGGTTGCTTTTGATATAGCATATAAATAAGTTAGGGAGCTTCTTGCCGCAGGATGTGTAAATTAAAAGTGACTTTACAAGTTCATAGAAGAAAATCCATTAAAAATGTATGCAATTATACAATCTTGAGAGTCCCTGAGTCACTTACTGGTGGAAATAAGAATAGTGTTTAAGGAAGTTTCAGCATGTCCTTCTAGATGTGCTACTTGACATGCTTTGGAGGTATATATTGGATGACAGACCTTTGGTCTGACCTAATACAGCTAGTTTTTTGGTCTTAAGATCTTAGACAACCTGAAATAATAGTTGCTTAAATCCAGATAATACATGATTTCATTAATTTAGATAAACATACTTAAACAATCAGCAGTAAGATTTTACTATTACAGAGTTTCTCTCTAAGATTATAAACAAAAGTTATAAAATTATTTTTTTTTGGAAAAAATCTTAATCAAGAATTTGAAAATTAATTGAAGAATGTGTACTTATCAGAAATAGTATCTTCAGCTCAAACTAAGTTGTCCTTAATTTGAAACTATATTTTGAAGAAATATTTGCATAACATTCAGATACCAAATACAAATCCAATTATTTGCTAATTCAGTGGCATATGTCTGGGATAACTCTCTTTTTATGTATGTTCAATCTCCCACAGATTCCCTGAGAAACAGCTACCACTCAGTGACATTTAAGGAGTACATATAAAAGAAAAATCCCAGTTAAATTATTCAGTAAATCAAAGAGAATATTTAATTATTTTATTTTATTTTATTTTATTTTATTTTATTTTATTTTATTTTATTTTATTTATTTTTCTTAGAATGATCTTAATCTGTTCAGGTATTGATTAAAAAAAAAATTTAAATGAAAAATGCCAGATCTTTTATCATCAGCTGAGCAGAGAAAAAGTGAACCTGGAAACGGCCAAGTGTGGTAAACCAACCCCACTGTGCTTTTCCTATACACTAACAGTGTCTCCATGAGGCTGTTTCAAGACCTATTCCATCTTGTCTCATAGACAACATTATGTTCCTTCTTCCTCTAGACCTCAAGAACTGCATGTTCCATAGGTGCTCGGTATCCTGGAGGCTCATGCCTGAAACATTTGCGCACTTTCCCTGTTGGCAGACTGTAGTGCCTCCGTTAAGGGGAAAATATCAGTTTTGGGGGTCTTAAACTGAGCGGCCAGCTTGGGCAGTAGTTTGAAGTACGGCAGCATATGTTGAAGGTTACGTCTCACGCAGGTGGAGAAAGGGAGCTTGTGAAACCCTGGTTTCCCAGTGGATTTGTTAGAAAGCCTGAGGATGTGGGAGTAACCTGTCTTCCTTACTCACTTTTGGGTTTTGAAGGCACCGTGGCTGTTCAGGTCCGTGGAAGGCAATGCAGGATACACTGGAGTTTGGGCAGATATTGTCACCAGGGCGGTAATTGTTAATTGCTGACAGGGACCCTACATTTAGCCATATTCTGGAATCTTTCGTTTCTTTATTCACATCAGTCATACTTCACTTTTTCAGAAGAAACCTGTCTCAATTTTGCATCAAAATGACGTGAAACTCTGGGAGGCTTTTTCCAATTGACAGGGCTGAAGACCTCATAACACTTTAAAATAAGGAGGCATTTGTAAGCTAAAACTCAATGCGAACTCCTTACCAGTCTGAAAATTAAATGTTTATGTTACACAGGCACAGTCATAACCTGGGGTGTGTGTGAGTCTTAGTGACATGGGTATATTACTTCATGTCTTCATTATGGGTCTTACAGGTACGTACATGCAAACTGAAACGAAGGTGCTGGAACTGTTCTGCCAGACATCTGGGCGCTGGACACGGTGTTCCTTTGGGGTAGTTCTCCCTGCACGGGGGAAGTACAGCTTCTCCCTCTGGCCGAAGGGGAGCGTTTGTTTGCTTTTGCCTTGTGACTCATCAAGTGTCTTTCAGCAGCACGATCAAGGCAGTTACCCACTAAAATGTTGTCCGATACAATAATTGAAACTGTTGCTTTAAACCGTCTGTGGAGAGGTTTAGCTTTAGTATGAGTATAGACCAAGACTCACCTCATCTCTCTTTGTCTATGCAGCATATGACACCTGGAAAAGGAGCTAATTGTAATTTTCCTACCTGTTCATTCAAAATAGTTTCTGGCTTGCTTAATTCTTTAGGGGTTATTTTGACAGCAGGTTGTATGAACTTTATCCTGTGGTTTCTTTTGTATTGTGTTGCTTCCCCGCTGATCTAAATGCTTACCTCAATTCGGTCCGCCGGTGCCATCAAATGCCTGTTGCAATGAAACAATTGCCCAGGAGCCAGTAAATTTTCCGACCTGTGAAGGAACAGCAGGAGCTTGATATGGCATCCAATGGGAATGCAATAGGAAAGGAAAATTACTCCTTCAGAGAGAGCTCTGCTGCAGTTCCCGGAATAGAACAAAAGCACTATTAGCTGCTACCCACTCAGACATCACAGCTTCGCAGAGAGCAGACTCTCTAGGAGAGTTTTTCTGTAGGCTCAGCAGGCAACCCCTAATCCAAACAAAAACTTTATGGAAATGTCAAGAGGTACATATGCATACCCAGAATTGATCCATTCCTTCTTTTCTGCCTGCTAAATTTTAAGGACTCTATCGGCAACTGTGAAGTAGTTTCTCTGATGTTTCTGAAATAACTGCAATCTGAGAGACCACAAAACGTAAAAGTTAAAAACAGTAACTATCTTCAAACAATATGACAAATATAGATGTATTCTATATTGGCATCCTTTCCTGAGGCAAAACAAAGTCCTAAAACATTTGATTTTTTTTCTCTATCTTTTCTCAAGCAGGAGTCACTGCAATTTAATCTTGCTTGGGGCACTGACTTAGCCGTGTCCTTCCCCAGATGTTACCTATCAATAAAAATACTTTCTCCGGAGCTACTATGATACCTTTCAGCCATGGCAATGTATTTGCTATGTCTGCTCAAGCTCTGATGATTTCTAGTGATGTCTTTTTCTGGCAGGGTTTTATGGCAGGATGATGAGGAATGGGCCTGAGGTTTCTGACGGATCCCAGGGTCATACCTTAGGAGTCAGAAGACGGCGCTGAGGACATCGTGGCGTTGCACAAACGGGTCAGGAGTGTACCTTCTGCCCTCATACCTTGGTGAAGAAACTGAAACAACAACAAAAACTAGTAATAACAAAAAAACAGAAAAACAGACAACCGGACTGAGAAAGCAGTTCTCTGTACATCTCACGCTCACTATTGCTCACTAGTTAGGGAAAAAATAGAACTGTGAAAAAAGGGTCTAGACTGTATCCCACCGCTTTAATGCTATCTCAGTATGCCACAAGTTGTTAAATTCCTTTCTTTAAATAACACTAGCGAAAGGCACAGTAATAAGGCCACTTACCTTTACAGATAACTGCACGCATGACAAAACTACGCCTAGCAATCAGGGAAAACCTGCAGTGGAGAAATATTTTCTTCTTGGACTGAGGCCAGGGGAAGCAAGATCATATTATTAAAGCAGCTTCATACACATTATTCTCAGAAAAGAGCATAAATACTAGAGATACAGGAGTTAATGCAGCTGCAGAGCAGGCCAGGAGCCACGGAGCCAGGCCGGGTACTGCGTGTAGCAATGGGTGCGTGGTACGTGCTCGCTGTGTCACGAAGAGGATGCTGAAGAGGCTGCTGCCGTCCCTCTCCATCCACCCCCTCGCCTGGCCAGCTCTTGGTGGTGCGACCGTACTGCCTGTGTGTCGCAGAGGTCTCGGTGGATTTGAAGAGAAGATAAACACTTCTCACCGCCTTTTTCTGTCAACAGGACCCGAGGATTTAATTCCCTGAGAGTCATATAATCTATGTGCTCCCCTATCTTTTTTCTCTTCGTTAATATTGACAAATATTACAAGTTGCTGTGGCTACCCAAGGCCCAAGAGATCATTGATTCTGCCAAATGAGTAAACACAGGACCTGTTAATGCTGACCTAAACCGCCATGTTATTAGCTTGTAAACAGAGTTTACTTTGAAGAAAGCACTAAATTTGCCTTGCCACTCCTGCTTCCACACTGGCAGGTCAGGATTTTCCATATCACACTGATAGCCCTATGTCAGCTTGTGCATGGAGTTACATATATTCAAAACAGTAGTAAAATGCTTCCAATTAAATAGCAACTATGTAGGAAGTGACTACATAAATATTGGAGTATAATTATGCTATAAACATAAAAATTGAATAAAAAAGATTCAGCTGCAGTCCAATCTACATTATTTTATCCAAGTATAAACAAAGAGCCATAATATTCAGATACACAGTCAATATTTACAGAAGAGACAAAAGAAGAAAATAATCTTTTTTTTATTTATTATTCCGCTTTGATGATACTGAATGTAAATGCATCTTCAAACATCAATTCTGCAGTCCTTGCTAAAATTCAACAAATCTGGAATTTGAACCAAGTCATATATTGTTGTGTAAGAACATAAGATAAATAAGTCAGAACAGCAATATGTAATGGACTAGTGAAATAATATCGATAAACCAGAAAGGTTTTTGTTCAACATCATTAAAAAGTCATGTAGGACACTACAGGACTGGTGGAGCAATGTGTGTCTGTTTATTATGCTGCCAGAGAGACATCAATCTGGCTGACTACAGCTAAAATATTCCCCAAAGTGTCAAAACAATATATGGTCAAAAGGGCACCAGGAGAGGTGAGGAGAGGGCCTTCTCACTGACAAAACTATTCTCTACTAGGTAGTTGTTTGTGGTGGATGGATCACAAACTCCGCTTCCCTGAAGGATAATGAATCTGTCACAGCATGTGAAGCTTCTTTTCTAGCAGGAAGAAGATAGATATCTCTCTTCATACCTAAACCGTCTTAGAATGAGATAAAAGCAAGTAAATGTTTTTTCTTTTGCTAGGAATAGTTTTCTCAAAACAATTTTGTCCTAATTCTGAACACAAAAAATATTTTCTGTATTTTTCCTCTAATTTAAAGTATGCTATATTTTCAAAGAAGATTCATTTTTGTCTTGTACATTGTAGGGTTTATGCATATCTCCCGTACTAATGTAGGGATTTAGCATTCTCTTCTGTAGAGTCTGAGTGTACACTTTTGTAAACATGTTGTTCAATCTCTGGCTTTCCAAAATAGAACCTACTCTACAAGTGAAGTCAGTGACACATTTGAGTGCAGGCTATCCACAAGACACCGTGTATTACTCGTTACTGAAAGAGACAGAAGTGTTTAAATGATGTGCAACTTTCAACATACTTCATGCAGAGGATATTACAGATTTTCAAATATAAACCTTGATGAATCAAAGCACCACATATCTGGAGGCAAGTTCACAAGTCCCATGTGTAAAAGGGTCACTCATATTACTCTCAATACAGGTCACGTTTACAGCTAGCAAATTGTTTCATTGGACCTGGCTATTTCATAGAGGAAACCTGTCCTCTCCTGAGGGCCTTGAAATAGATGTCAATGTAACATGGAGAAGTACAGTAAGTTAAAAAAAGTGTAAGCTCAGCGTACAGAAATAATAGCTTAGGCATGTTGCCACATGCAAGCTTTTTACACATTGCAGCATGACAAAGATGCAGTTTGGGAGGGGACTAAAAATATTTGACTGTTAAATGCTCTACCTTCTTTTCCTATGAAAAACCATGAGTATGGAGTATATCTCCCCTGTATGCATATATCTGTGTGTGTATATTTTATGTAGTTATACTTTTCCATTAAAGAAGATGTGTGGTCTTCAGACATTTAGATTGAATTGTATATGTAATCACTCACATCTCAGCAGGAATCAGAAAAAAGCCAGAGATTTAACAGTGAGGTCAAGGAGATATTGAACACTTGCAAGTATGGAATTCAGTCAAGTAGAAAGTCCAGATGACTATGGATTGGGTCATCTCTGTGATCATAATGTAATATCACTGTCAAAGAAAAAAGGCGTGAGATTATTCTTGCAGCTTTGTTTTTGAGGGCTTTTTAAAGTGTTCTTTTGAGATATGGGTAGCTTGAAATGTCTTTTTGAGAAAAAAAAAAAAGCATAGAAAAATCCTTCCAGAGGCTTATGTTTCAACTGTTGAGACTGATGAAACAAATGTTTAGTTATTTCATAATTTGGCCCGACAGAATATGAAGTACTGGATTGAAAATTAGGAGTAGATGTAAAAGATAATCAACAATGTTTTGATTACTCCATAATTCTCTCAAAGAAATAATGGCAATGGAATTTTTTTTTTTAATATGTTAATTCCCTTGAATGGCCCTTGCGCTGTTTTCACCTTGTCACTTTCTTTTCAGACTTGTGATATATGATGGCCACATTTATTTTTAGTTTTCCCCAAGCGTTTTCTAGTGCTTAGAGCATTGGCAGAAGATCATGATTCTGACCAGTTTGGCTGCACTCTGTAATCTCAGCTGAGACCAGATGGTGAGCCTCAGCTGCTGTGTGAAACAGGTAAAAAATAAAACAACAAAAAAACCAAACAACCCCCAAACCTATGAACATTTAAAATATTGCTGGCAGTTTTATCAAAGATACTTTCCAGACAACAGGTGGGTTTTTTTTCTTTTTTCTTTTTTTTTTTTTTTTTTTTTTTTTTTAAATATTTATGAAACTGCATATCATTTAGAGCTGGAGGAATTTGATTGCTGAATGATCAATGTTGTTATTCTTTTAGTCTTCTATGGATTTTTTGTCTTGTTTCTAGTATAGCCAGTGCAGCATTACTCCAACAGGCATTGTACCATACACACCTTCTTGTAACTTGGAGGGTTACAAGAGAGGTTGCAAGGAGGACTGGGGTTTGATTTTATAAATAAATTAACAGATTAAATTTACATGTCCTATTGTGCTTTGTTACTATTTGGTGTATGCAGGACTGGGACCAACTGAAGGCAGAAGTAAGGTCAAGAGTCACCCAGCGCAGCAGATATAGGTTTAAGAGGTTTCTAGGTGGAACAGGAGTGTTGGGTCAGTGACATGTTTATCCTTGGTGCAATAGAAGTTCTTGGCTGTGTTTGAAGGAAGACAGATTTATTTTATCTGGAAGATTAAGTTGCTATATTTTTTGTTGCTTGGTGAAGTGGAAAAGAAATTCAAATCTTAATTGCGCTGATACTAATTGGATAGCTGAAAGAGGTATGACTAATTATGAAGGAGTAGGATACATGCAGTGGGTGCACAGAGAGCTGCAGTTGGATGTTTTCACCCCTCCTAGGTGTTACACCACGGACACTACCTCTGGACCTTCTGTTTTTTCTCCTTTCTGCATATTCTTGTTTTTGCTCCCCACGCCCTTCCTTCTGCTCCCTCCACAAAGCTTCAGAACCTAGAAGGCAAATAAAAACTCCCCAAATGGACTGTCACAGGTAACTTCCTATTTTTATTAAAGGTAGCCTTAGGACTTTGAATCCTGTTACTTTTGAAAGCATAGAGCTAGAAAAACTTGACTGTAAGCAGTCAACTAGGATACATTTCAGATCTGTCCTTTTTTTTCCTTATGCCAGACAGGGTTGTTACCTCTAAATACACCTTCATGTATGGAAGCTTTTAACTGGTTCATTTAATGGAGACCCCTCATGAAAATTTGCATCATGTTTGGGTGCACAGGATGAGAGAAGCGTGAATAGGTATTAACAGTTCCAAAGCAGGCTCTTTGTCCAGAAGCTGGAGACAATTGAGGCATAAAGCTCAGGGTTAACCCTGAGGTTGACAGGAGATGGAAACTGTTACAGTTTCAACAGACCCTTTAAAAGAGGGAGTGAAATATCCTTAGCAAAACTGTGTTACAAAATAAATCACTGAACTTTGAAAATCACGTAATTCTGGTTTCCTGTCCAAAACTGTCTGTACGGTTCTTTGTTGATAATCTTCAAAGGTAACTGAGGGGCTAAGAATTCTGTTAATGAAAACAAACTTTCCCTGAATTTATGATTGTAGAAGAGCAACTGCATCTGGTTTTGGGGATTGAAGTGGCACTATGCAGTCTGAAAGCACTTAACGATGAGTTAGTTGAAAAAGATCTCGGTCTTCTTTCATGAAAAGGCTGCTAACTGGTAACAGTTGGATCAATCATTCCTTTGTGGATAGGGATAAATGAGCGCGTGGTGTTATATGCCTTGCTGAATGTAAATTCTAGATAATGCTATGTTCCTTAGAAACATGTCAAACCCTTCTCACTAAAAACATGGGAATGCCAAGCAGTGGATATTTGGACAGGTCCTTCATTAGCTTCCTAATGGTTTTAATTTCAACAGCTGTAATCTTAATTTAGTAAAATGACACTTAAACCAACAGGAATAGCGAAGCAACGTACCAAATAAAAATCACCATTGCACAACTGGCAGGGTGTGTGGCTTAAACGCTGGGCTCAAAAGGCACGTCAGACTGGTTAAGGCTCATCAGGCTAGTTCTGCTCTGACCAATGTAGGCACGCACAGGCCAGGGCCATATCCATCTGGCGAGGCAACCGTGTGTCACAAGAACCAGCAACATTATGCATGGAAAGTCATACACAGACCTGCCCGCTGTTCGCGTGGTTATGCTTACCCAGTAACGTCGGCATTACGTGACGTAACAGAGCCAGGAACGTGCACACAGCGGCTGTTATTGAAACTTGTCTGCTATTATTTGTAAGTGGGGCAACATCCGCTTGCTCTGCTGTAATCTCTATTGCGGCCGCTGCGTAGGGTTTTTGTAACAGCACTATGGAGAAAAAATAAAATCAGCTACTGCCATTTTGTGTGAATATAATGAAACAGAGTGAACAGACCAAGTCTAGAATGAACTAACACACTCACAGTGAATCTACTTCTGGGGCAGAAGGATCTGAAAGTGAATGTAGCCTTTAGGAGCTGCATAAAATATTTATAGTATCTTGTTCTTTATTTATCAATGCCACCAGCAACAAAACACTGCTTCATTTTACAGAGGCTCCATTTATATAGCACTGCATAAGAGAAGCAAGCAAAAGTAAATGGACAGAGAAATAACCCTGCCTTTTAAAATGGAATTTAAATGAAAAAGCAGAAAAATACAGCCCTGAAAAAAATTCCAATCTTTGAGCTCTAAATATCTTTACATTACATATGTATAAGTATGCATATGCCACATATATCACGTTCTCAGCTGTTAGACTCAAATCTGTGTACAGTACTCTTCATTTGATCCCTTCTGACTGCTTGTGTCAAATGGGTGACATTAGTTTGGCTAAGTTATTTCTGTATAAATGCTTCATATAAAAAACAATGAAATATTTAGAGTTTCTGTCAGATCATGGTGGTCATCTGCAATAGTACATATCCAATTCCTATGGCTGGCAATAATTAAGTAATTTAAAAGCATGAGTAGACGGAAAAATGCTTGCTGCCTTTTTTTTTTTTTTTCTTCCTTTTGTGACAAATTCAGGAAGTACTCGGTGTTCAGAGGTTTGTGCATGTGAGTAATTTTGTACATAACATTTCTATTTCAGTTTATTCGTTTAAGTGAACAACACACAAAATTAAGGAAAATTTGAACATTTGTTGTGCACCGCTTATGTCTTTGTCATTTTGGCGTATCAAAATCCTTGTCCAACAGAGTGGTCACAGCATTTTGCTCTTTCTCAATAATCTATTCCTTTGCAGACTCGTGTTGGCTGATTGTAAGCCAAATTGTGATTCACAGTCACTTGAAAAAGCAAAGTTCCTGTGATCAGTCTCTTAACCTCCGTTACTTTAATGCTTGCTCTAACTATTTAAAAAGCAAAATAAAACTGTGACCACTAAATAACTCTTGTGAATTACCTTACATGTTCTTGCTCAGCAGAGAAAGGATTCACGTTCAATTCCTTTGTACCTTTGCAATACTGACCACATCAGTCACAGGCTGGCAGAGAGCCCATTACCTTCCATCATGCATCTTTACTTTGCATCATTTATAAGATGGAGCACCGAAAAGAAATAATGTTCTGAATGTAACATCATAAAGCTGAAATGTGGGTATGACATCAGCCTCTCACATCAGCGCTGTGTTTTGCAAGCCTTCTGGTCAAGCCAGAGCTTGTGGAGACTATTTGCACGGCACATTTTCCTGAGAATTGACTCATGGGGTGCGTGTGGTGTTAGAAGGTGGTGAGGAGCATACCAGCATGAAGAGCCTTGCTGTTTCACTAGAAGGCACACTAGATCAGTCATCAAACACTAACCCTCAGTGAACTGATCTCATAAATACACTCCATACTTGAACACTACAGCACCTCTGAAGTCAAGGAGAGAAGTAGTAGTGGTTTCACAGTATGTTAACACGCACTTTTCTGTCTGCATGTTACTCTTTCTGAGATGGACATGAACTAGCATTTCATTTCAAACTGGACTTTGTTAGATCATACAGGGCTGCAACATTTCTTTAGCTTTTTTTTTTTTTTTTACTTCAAAAGGACAACAGACTGGTTTACAAAGGCAAAGGAAATCAAAATATCTGTATATTGTCATTTATGTATGTTTCAAAATGTCTAGCTTTATTTTAAAACTTCGTGCATATCTTTTTTTGTCTGGCTATAGGACCTTAATTTCCTGTTTTGGTGGAAAATTATTGATCAGTTAGAGATAAAAGTGCATTAATTGATAAAAAGACTTTCTGGGGACTCCTCCCATGATGAAGAATTGAAGGTTTATGCTGCTGACTGGTGTTTTGTAGAATGGCTTATTTAAAATAGAGCAAAAATCCTGACATAGCTAAAACTTTACTCAGTTCCCTGAGCTCCCTTTCAGTGTCTCTTAAATACTGTTACATAAGTCAGCTCTCATCCTATTTTAATAGCTAAGGCTTTTGAAACAAGCTCTTCTGACAGTGCAAGAAACATTAAAATAATCCCAGATCTTAGAGAGTCTCTGCTAGCAGGATATGTGTGTTCAGTGGTCCTTTTTGAATTTATGACCCACTATCTTTCACCAGTGTTATTAGTCCCAGAGAGGAAACCTAAGTTATTCATATTCTGCAGTGAATAACAATGATTTTATTCTTTTGTAAATTGTATGTTCATCTGGCCTTTCCTAAGGCAGGAAAAAAGCTGCAGAAGAGAAATGAAAGAGACTTTTGGTCCACTTTTGAAGGAGAAAAAGAAAAAAAATCTCAAGAGAAAATGAAAAGAAGGCAAAGGCTTACATTATTCTGGGGTTTTTAGCCTGGAAATAGCTTGTGTTCTTCCCCTCCTATCATCATAAGAAGAGATGAGAGGAAAAGGTCCCTCATCTCTTTTGAGAACAGTAGTGATACAGTTTAAACTTAGCAGCTCTCTAGGTAACACTGTCAATTCTGCTTTGACAATTAGTGATGAAGGAAAGTGTCCTGAAGCAAGTGATATTAATATTTTAGTAGTGGCATCCTCTCCACTAAGTCAGTATTGCTAGAGGGCATTTTGATGATGATGTTTCAAAATATAAAGCTGTCATCCTGGTCCCTTGTAGCTGTTGAGAAACAATCCAGTGATATTTTTACAAAGATGTATAATAATAGGGAAATCTACTTGTGATTTCCTTCATTTTTATTTAATGTAAAATGAGCTGAATACATGCTCCTAAAGCCCTTTACTCTTTCAAATACATTTGAATATGATCTAGGTACTGACAGTGCATAACTACACTTAATTAACATTAATATTGGATTTATATCCTTAGGCTAATGGAGAACAATTCATATGAATCAGGGATTTTACTGACATTTAAGTAAACGAAGGTCTAGACTGCAAAGAAAATGCTTTGGGAAGAAAAACAGTCTGCACAAATGGATATTACTTAGGTCTTACAAGGCTGCTTCCTCAAAACCTTTAAGCAGATCTCTCCTTCTGTAACTCCTGCACTCTGAACTTTTTCATCCGGTGAGCAGTTCTACTCCTGAGCATTTTGTCAGTCTGGGTTGGGATAACGGGCATTACCTTTACATTTTTCCTCTCTTGCGAAAATTGGTTTATATGTTCTCTCTGTGTAGGGGCAGGGGAAGTCATAACTCAGATTGTCATTCTGCAAATGCAGCCTGAGTTTTTAAAAATCCCATCTATTCCTGTGTACAAAGCAGCAGCTGACTGTACCGTAACCATGGAGACCTGCAGTAGATTCAGGAGTTGATTTTAACTCTCACGCTTCAGACCAGACAATGTTAGATACTCTGCATCACGGAGGTGACAGAGTCAGCCCCAGGGAAAGGCCACTGGAGATGCCGCGCTCTGGAAACCCTCCAGAATCAGTAGGGTCTGAGTCTGTTCTCGGGGAAGACTTTCACTGGCTCAATCTCACTGTACTTCAGGTGCAAACAAGGAACTCCCATAGAATTGGAAGGGTCAAAAATATCTTATGCTATTATTTGATTTTCAAGAATACTTTTCCTGTGATCTGGAAATCCATGATATTTTAGCTTCCCTTACAAGAGACCTAACCCCCCAACAACTTTTCTAGTGAATAGAAAACTTGTCGTAAGAATATAGAATATAACTCACAGTTATGTTGCCATGAAAACTTTCCTTATTAATAGCATGTGTCATGGACTGGATTCATCATGTGGTCAGTAAACTAGTGACTTCAGTGTTGTTGCATTACGGGTACATTTGATCCTATGTAAATATTTTTTACACTATGGCTCTATATCATTTCCTTGTTCCTCCACCTCCACAATATTCTCCTATCAGAGCAATTTTTTATTAGAGAAACTTAACTTAGATCAGATCATAAACATATTGTATCTTTAAGTAAAGTCTCCATTAGGATCTCTAAATTGTGTTACATTGCAATGGAAACAGCTTCTGGATGTTCCTTGCTGGGTATGATCAGAGATAGGGATCAAACAGCTTTAAACATTGATTTAGCATGAGAAGCTATGCAAAATCAAGGCTGTTTAAACAGCAGGAAATCAGAGGAGCAAGTCAGTGATTGAAAAAAGAATAATGACTAACTGGGGAGAATAAAATAAAAGTATTTTCGTAAGGGAAATAGAGGGGATGGAACATTACAGGATGTTTTTTTTGCCAAAACTGACCTACAGTATATATCAATCTTATTTTGCTATTCAGACAGCAGAGCTTTCAGCATTTGGCTTGGCTTACTCAGTATCATCAGCTCTGATATTCTGGTAAGTGATATATGGCTGTGTGCCTCAGAATAAAGGAGATATATTGATATTTGTGGCTAATATTTCTTCTGGATATAAGATAACAGAGCAAATGATTCTTTAGGACGTCATTGCCTAACTGAGTATGGAACAACTGATGTTCAGGACGAAAAGTTTAGGCTTGAAGAGTAGGGTCTTTTCTATGTAGCTACATTTAGTGTTTCAATCCCTGAAATCTAAGAAGACTACTCAGAGGGTGTACAATTTCTTTTTTTCCCTTCCTCTTTCATTTTTAGATCATTCTCATGTAGTGTCCCATCAAACATTTACTTGGTCTCTGCTGTCATGCATAGGAAATCCTGTCTTTTTGTTTTGTGTGGGTGGACAAAAGTATCTGCAGGGTGAATTCTGCACCCACTGTCCTTCCCCGATTCTGCTCGTTGCAATACATTGTGCATGGAGGGGAGGGAGCGTTACTGTTCTTGGTTTAACAGTAGGGAGTGATTTTAAGCATTAAATGCTTCCCTTGGTAATGAGCTGTGAGCATTCGTGATATAATAATAAGTAGGAATCTGAACAGAGGCTGTTCTGGCCTGCACCGAAATAGCTTCGCCCTGCTTACTGCCAGCTCACCTCTTAGGCTGCCTGTCCAGGATGCAACTGTTGTCCTCTCTGAGGATGAGGCTTGCTGAGATGTTGTTCCTGCCCCGTGATAGACTAGAGATTTTGTCCTGGACATGGACCCTATACATACTAGGTCCTTTTCTGAAAAGCCACTTTCTTTCTAATAATCCTCTGGCATGGATTGTTGCATGAGGTTATTACATCCCAGATGAAAAAATTTGCATTTGACCTTGTTGAACTTCAATAGAAGTGTCAAAGAAAGAGTGGAGAATTAGAGGAAAATAAGAAAAAGATATGCAAAAAGAAAGAAACTGAAGAGATAAAAGAAAATATTTTGGAAGGCAGAAGTCAGGAAGGAAAATAATAAAAATATGGATAAAAAGGAAATGAAAGGAAATGAAAAAGCAAACATGCATTTTTATGGCTGATGCACTGTTATGTTTCATTTTCATTCTAGGAACATATCAGTTCTGGACAACAGGGAAAAAAAGCGGTGTCCGTGTTATTTTTCAAATCCCACATTTTTTCTCGAAATGGTTGAATGAAACCAAGTAGAAAGGTTTGCATGGTGCCACTGGAGTCTGAAGCTACTGCAAGTTCTCTGGTGGAATCTGTCAAATATAAAAGCATTTTCATTAAGGTGGTGCACTTTTCTGCTTCTAGCTCTGTACAGCTGTGTCACTTTTCCATCTGTATTCCATGTTAAAAATCTGAATGACTCATCCTTGAATTTGCCTTTGAGGTAGACAGTTTTCCTATGGCAATGAAATCCAGCTGGTGCAGGAAAAATGTCTGTCTCGCTGTCAAGGAAGGACTGTTCTTAAGAGAGTTCAACTGAGTCTTAAAGTTGGAATTTTATCATTAATTTTTCAGTTGGATTTTATTGCTTTGCAGATTTTTTATATAATAACATTTTAAAGTTTAAGTAACAGACCAAATATTAAAAAAAACCCAAACAAACCCCACCCCACCCCCAAATTAGTAGTTAAACTCTTCCTAGGGTTTTTCAAAAGAAGCATTAAAAGAAGAATGTAAATGTTCCTTAATCTCAATTTTCTTTTCTGAAGATATTAGTACTTCTATATACAACTAGTTCCACCCATAAATGCAAAAAATCTTTTCCTCTTACAAATCAAATGAAATTCAAACTGTCGTGGTTTAACCCCAGGACACAAAGTTGCAGAATACTTTAAACATTATTATTCAGCAATTAAAAGGAAAAATCAATTAAGCACCAGTTTAGTTGACTAATTGCACTTCTCAGACTCCCACATAGTCTTTTCTATTAGGAAATGCTTTTATTTTAGCTAAGTTTTTTAAAGTTTGATGTTTGTTCAAGCCTTTTTATCTCAGTTTTCTCAGGCTCACCAATTAACTGATTTCTTTGTGAATGAAGAAGAGACATAGACTTGAAACAGTCAACTGTTGCAAAACTGAAAACTTCAATACTGTTAAAATACAGATAGTACTCATATAGAATAGCAAAACAGGAAAAATGTTTGCTATTTCTATTGCAACTTCAGCATTACAACCTCAAAGCACTTGAAATGCATTTATTAATTGAATTTATTAATTATAGCATAGTAAAGAAACATATAACCATTATAACTAAGCATCTAAGGAAATTGCAAGTTTTCTCTGATTTTGAATATTTCTTATTTTGTGTTAAAAAGATAAATTAAATCAAGCCAGTGCTAGAAGACTTTTGAAAATATTTGAAGTCAAGAATGACATTTAGTTTGTGGAATCTTCTTTAATTGATTCTCATATGCTAAAGAAATAGACTGTCTTAAGGTAAATTTTAAAATCCCAACTACAGAGTTCACATCTGGATAGTTAATAAAGCCATCATTTGAATCTGTTCAAATCAAATCTGATTTGATCTGTATCATCTGAAACTGACTGAGTGATACAATAAATGTCCCAAAATATGTTTTTGGTTTTGTTTTTGTTTTTGTTTTTCCTTGTAAGCTCTATCTGGACAGATGAGGCATCATAAAACCAGTCTCACTGAGTCCTTGGCTGATGCATAATGTAGGTTTCCTCTGAGAATGAGGCCTGAAATGTCTAAAAAAGCCATAGGAGACCATGAACATGTAGACCTTACACACTGAATTGTCTGTCTGTGCAATTCCAGACCCAATTCATGGTACAATGGATATCTATGGAATCTGCCAGTGAATCAGGAACCACCTGTCTGTCTTCTGCTACCTTTACATCTTGCTGTGGTAATTTTGTAGCTGGCTGAAGAGGATTTATTGGCTTCTTCTGGGGAGGAACGTCAAGGTAAAACCATCACCACTCACTCTGGGATTAGTACCAAGGTTCTGATGAAAAATTAGTACAACCATATTTAAAATGTGCTGTGAACCTGTTCAAGCAGGTATTTGATAGCTAAATAGATTGTTTAAAAAGTTTCATTTGCTCACAAATACTACAATATTGGCATTGAACTGTGCCTATGTACCACTAGTCATCACACAGTGGTTTGTGAAACAACACAGACATTTCTGAATGTAACTGTAGAGGGTCCCTGTGCTACTCCATATGGTACTACTGAGCAATGTTTTCAACAGCAATATGACCTCATGTATAAATAGCCTGCACTCAGATCAGAAGCAGAAGATTGAAAAGCACTAACTGAATTGATTCGCAGGTGAGCTGACGGAATATGTAACATGACACTGTTATGTGAATTTGGGGAGACTTAATCACAATGGGGACTATAATATATATTTCACTGTGTTTAAACAGTTAGAGAAATTAATTCTATTTCATAATAGGAAAATCACGTGTCTATACTAGAATACTGCAAAGTGTATACTCAGTAGTATTTATGCTAAAATAGCAACACAGAAAGGAAGAAATCTTGGTCTGATCATTAAAGTTTTACAAAGATAAAGCTAGCATAGAAATTTGTGTCTCTCCTGATAAAGAACCACAAGGCAATGAGCACCAGACTTCTGCACTCTGTACCATTGTTTATCCAAATCTGTCATGGAGGTGTTCGGACAGAATGAAAGCAAAATCACTGCTGAGAAAAGGTTAGGGCAAAATGCCTTTACTCGAACCAAGATAATACTACATTTATCACAAACACAGCATTTCTAAAGAAAGATTCCTACTGATAGCAACTACAAGAGCCACAAATACCCAGGAGAAATCAATGGCAAGATGATCAAACTGAACACACAGGAAAACATACTGACCAGTATGAGATGTATACAAGACATGCGATCAAAACATATAGGTGTATTTGAACATTGAGAGGAAAGTGTACAAACCAATAACTTGCATTTTAGCATAACAAAAATCAGTGTTTCAGGGAACAAACTCACTATTAACTTAATTTTCTAGGGTATTTCTGGCAGTTAGTACAAAAAGGCATGAATATTCACTTGAAGTGGGTTTAACAAAAAATAATTTTAAAAGTGAATTTAATATTAGAATTAATACTTAAACACTTGGGACTATTGCTAATAATAAACCTAGTAGAATTATCCCACATGGTTGTCCTGGCACTTGAGTGAGTTCGTCTAATCTATGATATGAATTTCTGCAGCTGCTGTCACCTAGTAGTCAACCCTGATCCTTCTAAATTGTGACAATTTCTAAGGAAATGCTGAAGCTAATGCTACAAACAATAATTACACAGATGAGACTAAGTCCATACTATAATCATCTGTTCAGCAATCTTATCCAGTGCATTTAGATGAGGCCATGGGGAAATATGCTGAGTTACCAGAATAACATAGGTAGCTTTGCATGCTATTTCTACACAAAAGACAGATTTCCCTACATAGCTAAGAGTTATGGAGCAATTATGCCTAAAAGCCTTTTGTTGTGTCTTTCAAATACCAAAAAAGGTCTAAATTAAGTAAAATATGTAGTCTGCTGTGCTAGGTAGAAATGAAAATGGGGCTCTACTTAAGACGAATATTACAAAATGTATGTTTAAGTGTAGGTATATATTAGAGCAATATTTTAGTGTACACCTGCAGCAGATGGTATGTGCTGTTGTTATTTTCTTACAAGTGTGTGAAGTCCCAGATGTCTGACTATAAGCATTGACCGTAAACGTTAAAACACGTGTGCACCATTGCCAATAGCATAGGCATGCTTCCCATGGTATAGTCTTACGGCAAGAAGGACAACTGAGCTTCACACTTTGCCCTCTTTCATTTAAAAAAATGTCCTGTCTAGTCAGAAAACATAATATAAATTCCAGAACATCTGTTATTAACAGAGTCACTGGTGTGCCTAGAATTTTTCACAGATTTGGCAGATTTTTGTACGAGCTACAGGCAGGAACAATAAAAAACAACCTAATTTTCCTTCCACTTCTTTTTGCTCTTTTTGTTTGTTTACCTTGATGTATAATATATATTGAGGGTATGAACTATGAATTAAAATGCACTTTGCACACTCAGTAAACCGTGAAATTGTACCTGTACCCAGGCAACGGGCTCTGGAGGATACTGCAGCTCTGTTGCAGGATACTTTCTTTCTTGCCTCTCAACAGCTTTTACAAAAATTTGCAAAGAGAAGTGTGATAATTGCAGATCTTGTGACGAACCAGGGAAGGTTTCTACTGAATGCAGAACTGTCCTCAAGGTGGCATCTGCTTTGTGTCAACTTCTGTGTTATCTCCTGTGCCAGTTTCTTCTGAACTCAAGGAGATGTGGCCTACATGTCATTTTGCTGATGAGACAAGGGCAACTAACTAACTCATCACACTATCTCTGACTCTGTGGGATCTTCAGTAACACAGAAACATACAGAAACCTTTTTTCCCCCCAATTACGCTCTGAATGCGCAAGGGGGATGGGCCAGCTAAAGAAGGTGTAATCAACACCTGCAGGATGCAACACAGCAGCTACAGCCCAGGAGGAGGTGCAGACAAAGCAGATTTCTTCCACTTTAAGGCACCTGAATTCCTGGTAGTAATAAGACAAAAGCAACCCAGGAAGCTACAGTAAAGCTAAGACTACTTTATGATATGGTAATATGAGCATCATTCTCAAAGGTGATGAAAAACGCCATAGTTGTACTCAGCTCAAGAGACCATTTACATTTATATAAACTTTATTGTTTTGGCAAGTGACCCTTGTTTGAAAACATTTTAATATAATGAGTCTAGAAATATTCTTCTTGGTATAACTATATAATATCGCTCTTCTTCTTTACTGACTTTTCACTAATTTACCTGCTGAAGTAAAGCCAGCTGAGTTTGCTCAAGGTGTCAAAGAAGTTCTGGGATAAGGTAGGCTACTTTTCACTTGCTTTATGTGAGAGGTGAATCATATAGAATCATAATAATAATGATATCCATAAAGTAGAATTTTCCACTTTACAGGGACAGAAATGTGTTTGGGTTAGTGCTTAGACACTGTTTAATTTAGGGTTAAATGCACTACTTGCTTTGCTGATGACTATAACTGAAAAAGAGCCGAAAGACTGATAAAAAGCATGCTTTACTCAAGAGTATCCTTGAAGCAGAGCTGAAAAACTGATAAAGAAGAAACATCCTGCCCCAGAAGGTGCTGAGAGCTGGGCAATTGCCAGAGAGGCCTGAAGTCAGCAAGAACGGGCAGTAACCAGGGGATGGGAAAGGTGGCTGGGGGGGGGGCGGGGGGCAAGTTCACTGCCACCTACCCAGTTAAAGGACTATGCAAGTTACACCCCCCAAACCCTCAAGGAGCACGCCTGCTAATTTAAAGATGCTTGACCAATAGTAGATGATGAGGTAATTAATAACCTATTAGCATAAATTTAGACGGGTTTTTCTAATCCTGTAACAAGACAAATATGTGGTAGATTCTGTGTGTGGGGTGCTAGCGTTGCGGAATTACCACCTAGCACCCAGCTCTGCGCAGACGTGAAATAAATAAAATACCTCTGCTCTGTGTGTATATTGGCGTACTGCACACCAGATAACGATCCCACTTTTGGGACAACAATAATAGTAATGAAGTAATATTAGCAATAATGATTAGTCAGGAATTATTTGATGATATCTTACTGCTGGCTTGTTGTAATTCACTTTTACCTTGTTTAGAGCAATGGATAACCTTTATGTCTTGATAGAATATGGGTCTGAAATGTTCATTTTGATTATAATTTAAAAAACCCAAATGTGGTAAACCTGTTAAACTGCCATAGAGTTCCTCAGAGTTTGCCACCTTTATGAAGAGGTGGGTGAAAAGAACAAGGAAAATACTATACAAATACACATATTTGCCAAGTCCTCTTAAAGCTGCAATAATGGTAAGAGCCATGTATTACACAACTGCACAAAATATTACATACATAATAAAGGTAGTGTAACAAGTCTTGGTATTTAACAGTTCTCTTTAAAAGAAAAAATTAATTAGACCTGATCTCTTCTCACATTTTACCAAGGTTGTGTCCCCTATGCTTACTTTAGACTCATTAGAGGATATTTAGAGGACAAGAGAATTAAAATGAGATTGAATTGCAAAGCTGAGATTCTAATTTTAATTTATATCAAGGTTTAGTTTTATCCTAGTGAGAACCAGAGTTCTTAAGTGGAATGGACTAGAGTCCTCAAACTTTTTAACCTAAAATTTATTTTCTTTTTAAATGTGTTAAAACCTTAGAGAGTTTTGTGTTCAGATTGATTTTTGGTGGTGGGGAAATGAAAGCTACATTTCTGTAATGCTTTTATTAAAAGATTCGTGTAAAAACTTGTAGAAAACTTGTAGAAAAAATTGCTCACCAAGTCCTATGTTACTTGGATCTTTTTGAAGATAATTTTGTTAACAACACATTTTTTTTTCATATTGTTTGAAAAGAAATGAACTGGGAGAGGGAGAGAGAGAATGTTATTAGTCTGCCATAGCATTGTGGGAAGAAACACTCTAGCCTGCTCAGAAAAATTTGACTTTTCTGATTTTTTTCAGAAGAGAGCTTCATTGAGTTAATACCTTCAACATACAGAAAATTACACCAGCCTGGGGGCTTTCCTTCCTTGGTTTCCTATTATAATACAAGGAATATTTATTTGTCAATGCACATGGTTAATAATGACCACCTTGATCTGAGAGGCAATGATTACAACCAACTCTACAGGGAATTGCTTTGCCATATGTTTCTGTACTGAAAAGAAGAATTTAAATACTCTTTTCCATGCCCCTCCTTAATTTCAGAGAAGGAAGAGCTCTAATTAAGGTGTTCTGAGTCATCTCCAACTTCATATACTGATTACTGAGACAGTCTGAGAGGACTACCTTTCTGGTGTCGTACATTTGTGTGGCTGCTAGCCTTGACATGCTTTCAACACCAAGCAGATTCTCTTGAGCTGGAAGTGGGATTCATTTGGAAATATGATTTATTTTTGTGTAACAGTGGTTAATTGACTAGATGTACATTATTGTGTGTATAAAAAAATCCTTCATTTTCCTTGTGTAGAAGTCCAGTAAGTCATTACATTACGCAAATATGGAATTATGAAACAAAAACATGGGATACAAAACTTGAAAAAATATCTTAAAAAAAATGATAATGTAGTTAAAAGGTCCTAATTCTGCATAAAAGTGAAAGCTGCTTTTGCACACCTCCAGTAGTCCCTCAGCAGTGCAATAAAATCTGAAGTTCTGTAACAACATATGCATCATGTCAAGCAGACATCAATACACTCAGGAAAAGCAGTTTTAGTATATGTGTGCACGCTGTTTGACATTTATGAGAAGCCAGTGTTTGCTTGTGACTGTTGCTAAAAGTCTTACGGGAAATGCAAAATACAGCAACATTTTCAAACCAGAATTATCATTGGATAGACTCTTTAGAGCACTTGTCAGAAACATGAAGGATCCAAGTCCATAATGAAATATGAAAGGCAAAGAAAAAAAGTCTAAAAGCACAGAGAACATGAAGCATGAGAGTATTAACAGCCTCAAAAGAAGTATTGCGCAATTTTAAACCACTGGTTTGACTGGTGGCACATTCACAACCTCAGTTTTTAATTCATAACTAGTTTTTAGCCCATCATGAAATCCTCTTCAAAAGACAGCAATACTGTGATCTGCATGATACTAATTGCTTAACTAATATATGAGAAGTAGGATCTCATTTTAGAAACATGATAGTGCTGCAGTTTTGTGGAGTAGAATGAGACATATAAAGCTTTAAAAATGTGAATTGGGGACCTGGGAACTGTGATCAGGTCAAGAACAGACACAGTATGCATTTGTGATGAAAATCAGTAGTTACAAATATGAATGATGACAAATGAAAGTGCATTATAGTCACAGCAGTTCATCACACTGGGTGAGCATCCACTGAGAGAGAATAGGCAATCTTTTCTTTAGTTCCCACAGGGGATGAAAGAGCAAAGATTTTAATGTTTTGCCTGAGATTTTTCTCAGTGAGGAACCATAAACATATGACGGAACTCTGAGATACAGCCGTGCTGGAATCAATAGACATTCAGCCCAGCCCATGCAGCACTGATGTTTCACAGATCTGCGATCCCAGTTAGAAGTACCACAGAGATGATCGAGAATAGCTGATTATATCTCAGTTCTTGGTGTTTGTCATTGTGTGTAGTACCAATGTTTCCTGTGACAATGGAAGACATGGTAATAAAAAGTGCATTTTTTGGTGACTGAACTTGACACAGAGGAGGTCTGAGTTGCAGCTGCAGATTTTTCCACTTTTTTACGCAGTTAGAACTGGCCACAAAATAAAGAGTATATCTTTCAAGTATGTTGTCCACAAAGTGTTTGCTGAATTCTATAATGGCAGCCCAAAGTGGACTTCAGACAAGGAGCCTACCGAGGTCATAGAAATGTTATACAGTCATTTCTCTGCAGTTCCTTCCTTGCCACTTGCCACATTGTATAGTATCCATATGGTAAGATCTGTTAAGAGACTGAGCGTGATGCTTAGCGCTGCAATGAGTCAGGTGTCTGCCTAAGGGAGTCACGGAGCTGCAGGTGGCTCAGGGAAGCAGTAGAGCTCTTGCCAAAAAAGTCTTTTGAACCAGGAAGGTCATTCAGATGAAAATGTATGAAGTCTGTATGAAGTCTGTCAGGATGCCAAATTGATGCAGTAACTCTGATACAAGTGATAAGTACCCAAGACCCTTCCTCGATAATGTTGTAAATTTGTCATTTATTTAAGTGAGAATTGCATTCTCTCTGGTTCTGCCTCATAGAGACAGTAGACTGTATATGCCATACAGTATTGCAAGTAATATTTCATTTATTATATCTAACTTTCCTCTTTAGCATCAGAATATTGTCACATCAGTCCAAACTCTGCTTTCCTTTGAATTTTTACCTTAGAAGAGTTCTACTTTTGAAATAACAGGTTCTGCTAAGAACATCTCAGTGAGTGCATCCTCATGGCATCCGCATATACCTTTCAAATGTTTGTCTCAGAAATTGTGCATCAATACAAAAAGATCTTTTGATAACAGCTATGTAAAATAAATGGTAATACTTGTTACTTCACTGAAAGGAAAAAAAAGATGATGGGCTTGTTCACAGCTGGAGTCGGATGCCTGGAGACCCACTTGAATGCATTTTTCTCTGTCCTGTTTCATCTCCTCTTTCTCTGTCTGCCTTTAAACTACTATGTTATTTCACGTAACTTTTAAACACAGATCTTTTGTAAATAATCTTAGAAGGTAAATATTGTTTTCCTTACTTTTATGTAAGGAAACAACACCATGAATTACAAAAAAACCCTTGGCATCCAACAGTACAGTGATCCAGTATTTAATGGTATCCTGGTTCTTCAGAATCTTATCCTGGGCATTATGCATCACGACACACTGAATTTGAAAGTGTAGAAATACAGATATTTGTTATTCTCTTGTTGTACATGATCCTTTCACTCAACTAATATATGTAAATATATAACTATAAATATCAAATTAGAAGAAGTACATATTCAAATTCCCTTAGGAGATGCTATTGTGAATGTATATAAGACTTGCACCATCAGTAACAAACATCTCTGGTAGAGCTGTCTGAGATGTTTGTTTCTGATTCATGTATAAAGAATAGTTTTGTTTACTGAATATAGTGTATTTATTTTAATTGGGGGGGGGGCAGGGAATGCTTTAATTAATGGTTTTCAAGTACGTTTATAGAATATTAACAATTCTTTTAAAAAATGCATAAAGACAGAAACTGTAGTTTTACTTTCCTAATTTTTCCTGACATGATTGGCATTTCTTCAGAGATATTCATGTAGTTGTCTAAATTCTTGTCAGAATATACTGGTGTCATTGACATTGTTTTCCTTTTCACAAATTTCATGTCTAACTAGCTGCCCCTTTCCCTAGAGGAAAGTGTTATGCATTGATGGTGGTATTGCCAACCATGATTTCAAGAGCAAATATGCCATTCCCAAAGATTTTTTGAAATTTCAAAATTACATTGTACCTCCACATTGCACAAATCTCGTAATGCTGCAGATTAAAATAATGTTGTTCATTCATTTAGGGTATAATTATTACGAGGTGAACATCACATCAGTTATAGTCAGTTATCGAAGAAATGCTCCTCTGTTTGCACACAGAGAAATCAAGTTACTCAGTGTTATTTTTAAGCTTAGCTATGGAATTAGCTGGGATATGAAGTGTACAGCAATTAATTGGACTGTGCCATGTGCATTTGGCTGCTCCTGTATGTATATGACGCCCTTGAACACAACAGAAAAAATTTCTAAAGACCCATGCCGCAATTGTTTGCAAACAAATAAAGCAAGATCATCCCCACAGGATTGTGCAATACCCTGATGGCATAGGATGCCAGGGTCTGCCTCCTTTGTCACACTCTTGAACTGAGAGACCATGAAGGACACCTTGGTCTGAACATAATTACGAGTCTCTAGGTACTGTTCATACACCCCAATGTTCTTTAGGGGAATCTCCAGTCTTTGGCCAGCTGCCTTCTCAGAAAATGCATGTGCAGAGTTACTCACATGATGAAGGAGTTATCAAAATAATTGAATAGGAACCCTATGCTGATGATTCCCAAACTAGGGTTTGCTGCTAGTGGTTTTGGAAAAAAAAAAAAAAAAAAAAAGGTAAGTATGACATGTCCAAGGACAGTGGCCCACTGATAGAGAACAGAATCTCTTTTAGCTTGTGGTCCTGTGGAAAGAAACTTCTGATAGAGTTAGATGTTTAATTTCTGTATGTAAATTGTGAATAAAACAAATAAAAAAAGAGGAAGCTTTTCTTCTAGAATATGTATTATCTCAGTAATTAGAGCATTGGCCTGAATTCAAATCCCCATTATGCTGAATTCAGTTCAGGAATTACAATCTATATCCTCCAGGAATACCCCATCTTAAATACTTGAGTGTTTTACCTTGAGCACCTGTTTTATCTACTGTTGGATCTCTTCCACTTTATATAAATAATTAATCAAGTGTTGAAAGAGTGATGTGGACCTGCAGTTCTTATATCCCATTTGAACCTCTAACCACTGGCCTGTCAGCTGCAGCCAACTCGTGCCTATTTGCATTCAGTATTCTTTGTAGGGAGAAAAATGTGCTTATGAAACATTTTTCATCTGAATGAAGCAGATCAGCAGAGAAGAAGTCTATTTTAAGAATCTGATCACTTTTCTTATCTAGTGCTTCAAATAAGATCAAAACCCTTTGCAAGATATGTGACATCCTGAGGTCTTCACACCAAGTAGTTGAATCTGAGTTTCGTAAGGAACTATAACACCAACAGTGCTGGATAGCAACAAAGCACCATTGGCTGAGGAGTGTAGTGCCCATCTCAATCTAAGGAAGAAAGCTTGTCTCCACTAGACAAACTTGGCTGGACAGGTAACGTTAATGACCTAATTCAGATGATTTTATAAAAGGAGTATCTGCCTGGTTAGTAGGCAGGGATTTTTGGCAAGGGAAGCTGCTGGGTAGAAAGTAGATTAATATTTCAAATTTAATTTATGTCATTGACTGATGGAAAAGCAACCCCAGAAGTTAGAATATGGTTGAGAATTTCAAACTCCTGTATTGCTAACTAGAGTCATTACAGCAAATGAGTACATTCAAGATTCTAGAATTGGCTCAGATGACTAGTCTATATGACCTAGACTGTAAATTCAAACTTGTAAGGGTTTGTTGGTTTTATTTTTTATTTGTTTTAAACATCCTGAGAAGCTTTTGTGCTACAAAGCTCCATCTTTCCTCTTATGATATGTTACGTGTCTTACAGCATTGTCAGACATCAGTCTGAAAACCATTGAGTAAATCAAAACACAAAGATTTTAGTTGCTCATTTTAGCTGTCATTGATTTGTTGGTACTGTCTTCAACATACAGCTTTTAGAAATTTCTTATTTCCCTTTTACTTTTGTGACACTTCCAAGGTAATGTGGAATTCGTGTTTGACACTTTTTTTGTAGTCAATGGATGCAAGTCACATTATTTTGAAGGACTGCATTTCAAAGAAATGTGGGTAAAGAAAAGAACCAATAGAATTTTTAAAATCTCATCTTGTCAGGCACCTTAGCTATAAATAAATGCTGTGGAAAAATGTACAAAAAATTGTTTTCTTGGTTCCAAGGTCTCAGAGGTTAAACATGCTTCATCTAGATTGCTATCCTGTTTTATTTCCTTTTTGTACTTCAGACTAAGTCTATGGATCTCTATTTTAAACAGAAGTCTACCTTGACTGAGGTAAACTTCAGAAAGTTTCATGTTAGATACTTAGTGTTGTATGGATTTCTCCATCAGACTACTCCATAGTAAAGTAGTAAATGCAGTTGAAATTTGCATTTGCTGGTAATGATTTACAAGACCATTACTCTCAGTGTGACTATTCAGGAAGAGAAGAAGCACTAGAGATTACTGAAGATCCTTGCAATGAGTCCTTTTTCATCTGCCTGTTTTAGGTTGTGCCCATGTTCTCTTCACTCTTCTGTCTAGTGCAATCTACTTTCTCTAAGTGATGGAAGTCTGCCAGAGGGATTTTAACAGTCAGGAATACCAAAATGTCTTCATTTTAAACAGCTAAATCCTAAAATGCCATTACAGCAATATTTGAGCAGTCTTTAAAAGCTGAAACATATAGACCATGAGGAGGCCAGGGAAGAAGGTATCTTCAGTGGGAAGGAGTAGCAAGCAATAAAGAAAATAAAAAAAGCTACAAGTTATGGAGGAAAATTATTAAAAATATCAACAGAGAGCAGATCTAAACAGAAATCAGATAGACAACAACATTACTATGTCAAGAAATATTTAGCATGCAAAAAACTGTTCAACTCCTTTATGCTGCCATTTTTAAAGGGCATCAGCTGAGAAAAAGTGTCACAGCAGCAGAGGTTCACCACAGAGTTTCACTTAGCAGTTGCTCCTAAGTGGAGTTCCTGACCAGTTGCCGAGGAAGCAGCAAAATCCACATTTCAGATTGTATTTGTACAACAAAGAAGACGGTATTGACTCCTTCTAGAAGGACCAGCGGGGGCGGATTCTCATCTCAGACCAATAGTCAAAATTTTCTTAGCTGGAATCTGTGTGGTAGCACTGCTGCGAGGGGAAATCAGGCCTCTTTTGTTTACTTAATGTATTAGAATAGTGTATTTTTTTCCTTTATCCCTAAATATGATAGTTTATCTTAATTTGCATTAGCTATAGTGAAGTATATTGAAGTTGAAGTATGCAGGCCTCTCATACAAGTCGGCATATATTCATTATTCTGAATATCTCACCAAGCACGTAATCTGTGTTTGCTTGAAGTGTGCAGGGATTTTTCCGCTGCTTTGTTTTGTGGAAATAGCATAAAATTATTTTTTTTTTAGTTTTTTTAAGAATTCCTTGCTTTATGTAGAGCTAATATTGAACTGTTTCCTTCTTCAACAAGATTTAAAGAAAGAACAAATTTAAATATCTATAATTATAGAGCTTAGAATTGTTAAGCAGGTGAAGTAAATGTACTGTTGATGCATATTTACTCTCTGTGGGGATATTGACTTTATCATTTAATGGTTTAGTCCTGAAGTTATTAAAACATTAACTGTTTTCCCAATAGCCATTATAACAACTGCTTTTGCATTTGAATGCTAAATTAATCTGTTGTGGTTCAGCCTGAAGTGACAGCTGTATACTGAAACTCTGTTCTAGCTCACTCCTCTCCTGACTGCCCCTTCTTTTCTATTTCAGTTTATGCCCTTGTTACTGCTCCTCGATCTTATTCGTTTTTCCTCTACCATTTCTTAGAAACAGCCCACAGAAATCATGGGAAATGAAAGCTGGAACAGATCTTGAGAGGCCATATTATATATCTTCTTTTTTCCGTTCTTCTCATCTCGTGGATTCTACAGAAAGGACAGAGGTACAGGGAAAGTAAGTTACATGCTTGGCTCACTTCTGTGATGAAGAAAGCTCTACTTTCCTCCTTTTTGCTCCAGGACTTTCACTGTGAATACAGGCTCTAAGACAAAACTCCTCCGCTTCTTCCATGGAAGAAAAACATACAGCCAAATAAAGACAACTGTGTAGTCTTCATCCTGAGGCAGATAAAAACTTTGTCAGGCTGAACTAATTTCTAATAATCAATTTACACCTGTTGAGATATATTATGTACTTTAGGGTTGATTTGCCAGAGTGGTTTTCATTATTTGTCAATTACCTGTAGACATGAGAAGACATAATTTTTCCCCTCTGGAATCTACAAGCTCCTGATTTCGAGCCCAGCCAGATCTTCTCATCCTCATCCAGCCATCTGGATTGCTCAGCACTCATTTTTCTCTGTTGAGGCTCATGCCATTTTTTGTATTTTTTATGTTTTTGTGTAATGCAATAGAGAGTGGCTCCCTTAGAAACATCACATCAGGTGTTTCAAATTAGTGGCAAACTGTAATTTTACTACCAGGTATTGAGATACTATTAATACATTCAGACAAAGGGTCAGGTGATGCTGAGAGGTTGTGAATGGGAATAGGAATATTTGGGTCTCTCCTCCCTTCCATCTTCCTAACTAGTCCCTGTACACTGATCTGATGTGTCCGAGAGCCAGTGCTATACTCCTGGGTGAGGAGACACAAGGCAAGACAAAGACGGAAACTCCTCCTTCCTCATCATGTAGAGGATGGGGACTGGAAAGAAACAGATAGTCCCATGAGGCACAAAATAAACATTACGAACACCATGATGCAGTGCTACCATCAGTGCTAATAATTTTGGTAGCAGTTGATAAGTAATTTTTTAAAAGCGTGGTACTATTGTGGTATGGATATATTATGCCTCGTTACTTCAAATCAATATGCAATTAGCAAATAAACTAGAAAAAAATATTAAAACTCATTCATCTTCTAGATTCTAAGATTAAAATCCAGGTTTGACAACAATACAATCAATTTGAGGAAAGTAGATTGGTAGTTTGGAAGTTCTGCAGGTCTGGTATACCTTGTAAAGACAAAATCCTGTTCTATCAGTATGAAAGGAGGTAAGAGTTACAAGATAGTTTATTCTTTGGTGGATTTTTGGTCAATATTTAATTTGCTAAAATGCTTCATAGTAACCATAGTCTAAACCACATTTTTTCCATGGACTAAGCTCTGAAATCCTGTTTCTTATTGATTGGGTTGTCATCCCCCTGATGCCATTGGGACTGCTCATCAAATTATGATGCATCTGGAGCAAATGTGACAGAACAGAACTACATGAAAGCCGAGAGAAAACAAAACAAAACAAACAACAAACAGGAAAGTAATTCTGCATGATTAATGCAAAAGAGTGGAAAATTATATCAGGCTTGTAACGAGCCTTGACCTAGCAATAATAATCAAGTACTGGAGGTGGTCATGACATCCATCAGTTATGGCCCTTTCTCTATGAAGGAATATTTTCAAATCACTCAAATACAATTATGTTTTATGAGTATACAAGTGCAGTAAAATGTCATAATTCAAAACCAGTATCTGTCTAATTAACACTGGTATTCTGACTAATATCAGATGTGACTGCTGTGATTTGGACATTTCTGGTCAATAATTTTAACAACTTTTCCAAATTTACATCTGAATATAGCCACACTACTTCCTCATCATTTATGCTCTTGCTGTGATTAATTTGCCAAGACTTTTCAAATATGAACTAATCTTCATTTGCTAGAGTAGGTTTGCATTTCTTAAATTTATTTGAAGATTCAAACATACTAATATCTTTTAAAATAAATTATTAGAGCATTAATTTATACTTAAAGAACCGTGCATTTGTGTTCATCTGACACTAACCTAGTAGCACTGAGCTAAACCTTAGAAATGTTTCTTTTAGGGCTATGTGTTGTAGGCTTTTTTATGTTATAGAACCATACAGCATACGGTGAATGTAATCTCCTAAAAAATCTTACTAAAGTCAGCTAAACCAGCAGGTTCCCTCATGCTAATGTATACCCTTCTAAAACCTGAAGGGAGTACAAGGCCAAGTAGAGCAGATGTGGCTTGTCCAAGATCACTAACTGCTCAAACACAATGTCTTCCACAAGGCTCCCAACACAATAATAATAACCAATTCCACAAGCCCGGGCATCAAGAGGTCATTCCTTTCCAATGGATTTCTGTATGTATTTAAGACTTTTAATTATTTCCTGCAATGTCACTTTCTGCAACACTCAGCAAACCAGTTATCCCAAACAGTGCAAGTATAGGTCATACATATTGTATGGGTTTGTTGGCGTTAAACTGGCTTTTACCGATTTAGTGTGAGACACTAAAGAGTAATTTGAACGTAATCCAAGCTGCTTCACTAAAACTTGCTGTGAAACATTTAATGCTTCTGTGATGATGGCATTGCATTTGGTAGGAAATGAATTGCCACAGAAATTAAGAAGTGAAGCTTTCTATCTTCAGCTGATAATGCAGCATAAAAGCAAAGTACTTGCTGCTCCATTTTCATTTAAAGACATCAGTCAGACCACATCATCGTGGTGTACAGATATTTCAATAATATTTAGTTCACATAAATACCTTGAATGTAACATGTTAAGGATATAAATCCTAGACATGTTTGAAAATTAGGAAGACTCAGAACCTTATCCTCAGTGAATCAAAGTTTAAAGAAAAACAAAACAAAGTCAAATATTTTGCTTCCATATAAACATTCTGGTTCTGATGACTTCAGCCAGAAACTGAGTAGCCTTCTCTACTGTCAGTTGTTGACCTCCTATTTCTAGGAACATGTATGTTTAAGAAGTAACTGTCTCTGCATCTTGAATGTATGCAGGCTGGGGTTTATTTATAAATTCCAAATATTTGTACGAAGCAATTTTCTTGAAAAACAAGCTTAAGGATTTATTGCCTTCTTAACTACTGCCTTTATTGTAACACTATGAATGATTCTTTCTGAGAAAGAAAATCCCATATTTTCAGATCAAAATATAATGTTTTATTTCCTTATTCTTAATTAAAAAATATAACATTGAATTCAACTGCAAATGAAAGTATAATTCTAAATGGAGAAATCAGGAAATTTCATTCTGAAAATATCAGATAATTTTGTTGTCATGGTTTTTAGTCATATGATTTCTTATTGGAAAATGTACATTTGATTTTTTTTTTAAAATCTTAGTAATACACATTGCTTCAATAGAATTTAGTTTCAGAAAGGTCCACAGTTTAACAATTATATATATCAGAATCAATGTGTTCTCTTCTGTAATTTCAGAATTTTCCTATGTTCCAGGAAAGGATAAGGAACTATTTAATTACATCTTACCTCAAATCACCACCTCATAAATATAGACTTTATTGCTATTATTAAAATCTCTATGTTGTCCAAAGTTTTCTTTAAATTAATGAGCAGACTTAACTGTCCAAAAATAGGATTTTTTTCTTACAAATGCATTTCACAGTGCATGAAAAAAGAGTTTTTACAACTTTGATTTTTGTAAAAATAAACTGCACTTTCCCTCTCACACCTTTACAAGATTCTTAATAGCAGCTATTTAGGAACACTTAGTGATAAAACTTCACTGCAATCCTTTTTTCTTTCACAAATTGTATTTTTTTTCCTTTCTCCATTTCCCAAACAATTTTGTGTGATAGCTTCCTCATGAGGCAGATTGGTTCCAATTAAATGATTAAGTCAAGGTAATAACAATAACGATAACTAACAATAATAACATTAGCAGTAGTAGTAGTAGTAGTGGTAAATAGTAATCCATTGCACTTAAATGGAACTTTTAATCCTCAAAGTGCTTTCCAAACATTAACTAATTAAAGAACAAAGGAGGAAATTAACTTTACCTGTCCATAGACCTCTTGATTAGCAGACGTTCTTAGGAACAGGATATTCTAGGCTCCCACTCAGCACTTAAGTTTTTTAGCAGAAGGGTAGGCAAAGCTTATACCAGGTCTGGGTTTATCAATGTCTCTGTTTTTTATACTGGGTTCCCATAAAATCTTTCAGTTGGTGGTAATATCTGTGTTTGCGGATGTAAGGTTTTAACTGATCTCTGCAAATGAGTCTTCTTGAGTAACTGGTGGGATAGTTCACCTCCAGTCTCTAGAGGTTGTGTGTAGCTGTCCCATGGGGATTCTCCTGATCTCACATCAAATGGCCCATCCACATTGTTTTTGCATTTGTCTCTATTGGCTTCTCAAAGGAAAATATCAGCTGACCACCACTGAGAAGAAAGTTGAGCATGGATTTGTCCTTGTTCCTACATTCTGTCCCTGTGCATGCCTCTTGGCTTGAGAGCTACTGAAAACGTCCATATGTAGACAACAGCCTGAACTTTTACATCACGCTGTGCACTTACTTGAAACAACTAAACACCACACTGGCAAAATTGCACCCGTACTTCTTTGTGTGGCAACAATGATGTTTCTTTCATGTCAAGAAATACCTGTGATTTTGTACTAATGGGGTCCTCATGGTCTTTAAATATGAAATTTTATGGCTCACATCAGAAGAATCAATCATATTGGGCTGTAATAGTTTCTTCTTCTTTTCTTTCTGTTGAGAGTAAGAGGTTAGAAAAAGCACTTTCTGAGAGAGATTTGCTAATTTAAAGGATTTCTTTAGTGTTTTGTAATTGTTCTCATAACTGAAATCTAATTTGTAAATTTTTTCCTGAATATCTCCAACTAAATGTTAGGAAAATAGCTGTTAATATTGATAGTGTAGATATCATGGAATTTACACAGCAGTAAGAAAAAAAAAAATCTTCATCTTGTCTTTGCAGCAAAGCAGAAAAACTGAAAACATGGTTCTGTTCAATCAAAGTGTTGGAATCCGGATGCCAGTGTAACCTCTCATTATTTAAGTACAATTTCACAGGATAAAATCATTCCTGATGCCCCCCCCCCAAGTCTAATGATGACATACAGAAGCATGCTGGCATCAATTCTATGGCAGTTCTTAGTTATATTATGCTGTTCTTTTTGCTCTTTTTCTATAAGAGTATACTAAGAGCAAAGCTGTTTGAAAGTTGATGTAACCAAGAATTTAATAGCATAAGATTTTATTTCCTTTGTTTTTAAGTTAGCAAACTTTATGCCTTTCTGATGGACCTAGAGAGTTCTTAGATGGCATTCTTACTTACCTGACATGCAATCCATCATGCATGCCATGGGGAACAGTGAGGAGATATAGTGATGAAACATCATGGGGGTTTTTAATGTGAGTAGGTATTGGTGCCTAAGATAAGTTGCAGAAAGGCATTATATTTCCAAATACTGCGGGGGGAAAGACAGGGTTATGAGGGCATTGCTGGCTCTTTTGACTCAAATGGATGGGAGGGGAAGCAAGAGGGGAGAGAGTGGAATTATTAATTTAATGAAAAAAAAAAAAGTTTTTCATAATTTTACTATTTGTTCACATAGCAATCTGATCTTTGGTCACACCTTTAATAAGCTAAACAACATCCAAAATCCCTGAAAAACATTTCAAGGATATAGGATCTCAAAAGTCATTGACCTCAGTTCTCTGTTTCATGAAGTACTTTATGGCACTAGAAAACATCAGGGGGAGACTTAGTAAATGGAACAGCAACGCATCACCTTTTACATAGGTTGGAGAATGATTTCAGAAGCTTATTCAGTAATGGGGGTGGCAGATGAGTAATCTAAAAGTACTTGATAAATTGTATAACTGGCTTTGGATTTATTAATTGTTTTCCTCTCCTAATTGCACTCGTCATCAATAAATTACTTTTTCATAGGATAACAAGGAAATGAGATATAAGAAGTAGAGAAGATATAAGGAGTACAAGCCTGACTTCTTCATTTTTAAGTATCAAATTTGACCATCTCAGTAGCTGGAATCTTTCATTAATGAAATGGACAATTACAATTTAACTGAGCTTTTTATCTGTTTATTTTCAGATCTTTTTAGAAACGTATTTAACACCAAAAAGTATATATTCTATGATCACTTTTCTGGATGCTGCCCAGTGAATGTACTTTGCAGCAGATTGCCTCTGACCACTGCTGTTTTGCAAAGTGCTCTGTTATTTCTATAGAGATTTTCCTTTTACTTCTCAGGGGCTGAAGGACACCTCATGACTCCAGAAGACAGCAAAATAGATGGCATTTGATTGTATTGAAATAAGGGTATTTTTTGTCCTATGCAGAGTTAGGGCCAGAAAGCCCATTCTTTTACTGGGTTGTTTAATCTCACATTTTATTTGACCTTTCTTCATTTTCATTCTTTCTCTTATTGCTTCTTTTTTCCTCTCAGAAATCCCTGAAGGACTCCGTTCTCTGTAAGTTATAACATAATGTCATTGGCCAGGTTGAAAAGATTATGTCTTATATAACGTGATATATTGTTGGTTTTCAAATATATTTCTAACCACCACTTTTCAATGAACCCTCCATAAATCCAGCTGAGGGCAGGCAAGATCCATGTAGCTCTGAGAAAAAGGGTAAATGTAATTTACTAAAGATTCATGAGTTGTTTCCTCACACCCTGCCAGCTATTATACCCAAGTATAGTATATCTGATGGAATTACACTGAACATGAAATAGTGTTTCTGCGGCAACTGAATTTGAGAAAGATCACCACTAGTCTCGAAAGAAAGAGAAACTCTCTCTTAATTTACCATAAAATATAAATTCATTTTCGTATATGAGTTTAAAATTAACTGTAATGACAGTTTAATTTCTTCAAAGACAACATTGTACTCCTGCCTTGCAAGATCTGTGTGAGTTTACATACAGCATAGGCATTCCCCGCGTACTGAAAATACAGAGCTGCACGCAAAGCAGATAAGATCTGAATAAAACCGGAACAACCGATGTTGTTCCATTGAATCTGACATCACTGATTTTAGTCATTTAAATTTGCAACTGTTTGCATCTGTGTATCCAAGACTCACTTGAGGGTTTGTTGTTTTGTTTTGGTTTTTTTTTCTTCCCCCCCCCATGAAATGACTTGGCTTTTAGGTCCCAGCAGGGCAGCTACAGAGGAGCAGCAGCAGCCATGTTCACATGCGTTGGGCATCCAGCTCCTGTTGCTCCCTTCTTCCCTGCAGGGCAAAGCATGTCCATGTCCATACTCTTCTCAGTAACCAGGTGCTCAAGAAAGAGATATGTCTGTGCCCTCTCTTCCTTGCTTGGACCTATCCTGCCTGACAATCATCGCATTGAGAACCACATATAACAGACCAGCCAGCCAGGAAAAGCTGCAGCATCCCTGGCAGTCAGGTAGGCAGGGTAATTTCCTCCTTTTTCTGTATTATAGGGAACAGGGATAGAGGCAGGAGACACTTTGCCAAAGTGTGATCCTCCCATGTTCTGCCATTTGGCCTACTGCATTGCTCCAGTACAAAGAAATTTTCCACACTTAGTCATTTGAAAATTAATGGTAAAGTGTATTTGAAACTAAGAGACAGAATTTCTTGTGTTGTAGTATGTTTGATAGTTATCCTACTGGAAATAATTTAAAACTTTTTCATATGCAATTCACTGGGTTGCTGCCTTATGTATAATCTTAAAATGTGTGCTCTAAAAATCAAGTATGTAAACGCAGTTTATGCCTAGGGCAACTCTTCCTTGTCTACCCCTCTTTTCCCCAGGAAAGCTCAAAACATACTGTGTTTTCTAAAGCTGAGAAGGTATTTAGCTCTCAGAAACCTATTTTTCCATCTTTAGTTTGGTTGGCCAGGCTGCTCAGGAAAGAAAAAGCAGACATATCTCTTCATATCTCCTCACTGTGCCATGAATATGTCAAAGCAAGGGGATATCCCACTCCTGAGTGATTTTAACAGTAGAAGTACCTTGTGCATGATAAATACACTGAACACTGTATTAGAAAATTGTTCTCAAAGCTATTTATAAAGGGAAACTGAATCATTCCTCTATTTCTGAGTTTCATATACCAAATATGTGAGTTTCCCCACTGTTTCTTACTTACCATTGCACTTCATTTGCAATGTGCATCTCAAGGCAATCAGATTTCAAGAAAACAGTTGTTGAGGAATTATGTTAAAACACATCAGTCTGGAAGAAAGGTGGAGAAACCTTGATGAGAACATAATTATGGATTTAAAACTGTATTATTTACGTGTGGGTTTGGGCCAGGAACAGGGTTCCATGAAATGGTGATCTCAGCACAACGTAAAGCAAACAAACCTTTTCAAGTGGATTAAGAGTATTCAGTGGTCGGAGCAGAGAGCTATAGCAAATACTGACTACCAAACTGAAGAGAGGGATGTAGTGACCTACATCAGAGGGCTTCATCGCTGTTTATATTTATTTCATGTATCCTCGGCAATTGAAAGCAATGAATGAAATGTGGCTTTATAAACAGGCCTTTTTGGGAAACAAGAATATTAGCCTTGCTAAGCGGCTGCTGAACAGCGCTTATATCATTTTATGCCCTAGAATATAAAGATTTCTTCCCTTCTCTTCTGTCCCCCAAGGAACCCTCTGCCCTGCTTTCTTATTCCAGTGCACAGCCCTGTCACTAAGGCTGTGCTGCAAGATAACTCCTTGACCCCACAAGGCTAGATAATATTCCGTATATACGCTGCACTGTTTCGGTCCTCCTAACATGGAATGGGAGCTCCTAAGGGGATAAAGGGTGTTGTTATCAAGTTAAGTTTCTTTAACAAGCCAATGGTCCAATCCAATATAAAAATCAATTTTTCAGAGCTTCACAATGAAGAAGCATAATGTATTTTTATTGGATCTAGCCCTGAGCTATCTTGTCAAAAGTTAGCGAAATATTGTTTAAAACCTCTTATTGAATCAGGGGCTTCTGATCTTTGCATGATGTTTCACAAACACAGAGGAACCTAAAAAATCATAAATCTGTGAAAGAATGAAAACAGCGAGTTGTGCTAGATGACAGAAATCGGTTATGCATTATCTAAGTTGGCAGGTTTCTGGAAGGAATAGCTTAATGAGTTTTGTTTTGGTTTTTTTTCTTCATTGAAAATCCAGGTTCACTGACAGAAGTGGACAAAAATGAAACTAGAAACTAATAACATCAGGTAAATGATCTTATGCTTTCCACAAATCAGGACAGTTTCCCCAGTCAGCAGAGTTCTAGGTCACTCATTAATATGGAGCAGCACCATTTACTTTCTTTCTCTTCAGAAAACTGCACAAGAGAAACTTCTGAATTTTAGTCAAGATTTATGCTGCAGAGAAGGAGAGAAAGAGTTTTGAATGCTTTGGCTTGGATATAATGTAATCATATTTATTATAATACATCATATTCATCACCCATTTTATGATTTTAACATAATCCTAATCAAGAGGGAAAAAAGGCTAAAGTCACACTACCAAACCTCCTTCTCTCATTTTTATTATTTTGAAAATTAGTCATTTGGTCATGATCTACGTTTTAGACATTCACCTCTATTTTGTTATTTAAATAAAGATCAAAAAACAAAATTAATTGGTATCCAAGCACAGGATTTTTTTCAGTGTGCTTATACTCATTTTTTTTTTGCAAGAATACATATTAAATGACACTAAGGGAAAATCACACACAGACCTTTCTTCCCTAGTAGGATTTTAAAAATTATTTTAGCTTGGTTCAGATTAGTTTTTTACGTGCACAGTTTTTGTCTTCACCAGCTGGGAAAAAATAATATGTTATTTGGTGGATATTTTCTATCAAGTTTGACAATAATTCAAGACTGTCTTCTCATTGGGGCATTTTCCCTATTCCTTATTCTTGAGGACACATTATCCAAAGATTTTCTGTCAATTAATTATTCTTAGCAATTTGGGCATAGCTGTAGCTGTGAGGCACTCCATCGTCACTTTAGCCATTAAAAGAAAATCTGACATGCCATCCAGTAAACATACTGGGTAATCAGAGCTGCAGAAGCAAGTTTGCATCATTTTAGTTGCAAATCTATTATGAATTTTACAATGGTGCTGATTTTGGCTGAATAATGTCTTTTTAAGTTTCATATAAGTACATCTTGTTTGGGTTTTTTTGGTGTGTTTTTGTTTGTGTTTTTTTTTTTTTTTACATTTTAGAGCAGCAAACATTGCATCTGAATACCCAATTTATTTATTTATTTTTTTTCTCAAATGTATCTTGGGTTTCAGAAATTATGCCTTTTGGATTTTTTTTTGAAAAAAAAACTATACAGTTTAGGGTCTGGTCCCTTGACCTGTCAGTCAAACATGAAATCTGATTACTTTCGGTGAGATTCTTTATGTGAGCTGAAAATCTGGGACAAGCTGTGCTTAAATGTTGGAGGAATATTTCCCCTTACAGATGTCTGTTTGTGGAGATACAGAAACCACAAATCTTTAACTGAAGGCTTTACAGTGCTATCTTCTAATGTTAAAAATATATATATCTTTGAGTCTAAACTCTTAATAAGCTCTAAACTCTTCCTCTAAACTCTTCCTTCTTCATGATAAAAGAAATCAACAATATGTTAATGATATATTTGTAGCATTCAGACCCAACAGCCTGTAGAATGGTATCCCAAAAGTAAGTATGTCCCATATCACAAGTTTCACAAATGATTTTGAAATGTATAAACATACTTGAATTTGAGAACTGTAGTACTTGTTCCCATACTTTTTGCTGTGGAGAGTACCACTTTTAATTTTTTTTATTATTATTATTTTTTTTAACAAATAACATCTGAATATCTGGTTCACAGTATTTCCTAAGCTAAATAGGAATTGCAAGTAAAAGCTGTATTTGGATTTTACAGACTGCCTTGAAATGACAAAATTGAGGATTTTCTAGTTACCAGTAAAATAAACATTTTCCAAAACTGAAGAAACAAAAACTATAACTTATTATGATAGGTTACGAACACTAACTACCTGGCTACATGACATTCAAAATGCTCAAATGTCAACTGAATTCAGTAAAGATTTTTAAAATACAGACATTTGTGTGGTTATGTCTTGGCTTCCACCTGCATTTTGGATTTGATACTAAATTCCCATCTTTAGCTTTCAGAATCTTTTTCCTATTGTGTTATTTCTTCTCTCAAAACATATTATTAATTCCTTGACTGACTGATAATGACTAAAGCTTTTTTTTTTTTTTAAAAAGTCATTAGTTCCACCTAAAGCCTTTGAGAGCATGTCAGGTTTTTGAAATGACATCTTTTGAAAATATTTCTGCACTTGCAGAAATGTCAACAATTTGGACTCTTCATACGGACTGCCTGAAAGAGTTTCAGGTCTCCATATATTTCTACTTTTAAAAATCAGGATTACCTGTTCCACTTTTGAGGACTATTAGCTTTTCATGGTTATATATTCTCTCATTTATATGCAGTACTGAAATACAGTGTTTTTCCCAAGCTCTGCAGATTACTGATGAATGAACTTTTGCAGTGTCATAGCAAGCTTATTAAAATAACTAGGAGTTGTAAGCAATGCCAGAGGGAAAATGCAAGTCACATACTTGTATGAATAACATTAGAAAATATCTTCTGCAGTAAGGGGAGCTAGGTATGTGCATCCAGATATATTTAAAATTATTAATGGGTCAAAATGAGAAACAATGGTTTCAGGAACAAAGGTCAGTATAAAGAAAAAACCCTGCCTGGATTTCAGATACTTCTTACAACAATGTACTGATAATCGTGAATACGTAATAATTTGCCTCATTCTGGCCTGGGTCCTCTGCCCAAATGCTGTTCTTCAGCAGGTGAAGGGGCATGGTGAAATGTTAGGTTTTTCAATTTCTCATCTTGAGTGTATGTATAAAGATTTTAGGACTAACACTGCTGCCTGCTTAATTATCAAAGGGAGAAATGATATTATGTGTAGTAATCAATCTCAAAGTAATGATTTCCCAGTTTTCCTTGAGTAAGATAGTCTACCATTTCTGATATGATTTACCTTCTTAAAAATACAGACCATCCAGGAAAAAGGAACATTTTCTCACAGACATGATTTTTCAGGGGGTTAAGAAATCTGTAGCTTTACCCGATCTTCACAGGCTGACTGCTGCCTTTGGATGCAACCTCTCACCATCAGAAGGTTTCTGTGTGGGGACAGCAAATCTCTCGTCTGATCTCAGTGAAGAGCTGTTGACTGGAAAGATATGGAAGAGATCTACGCAAAGAGGGAGATGGAGAGGAAAAAATCTGGAGAGGGGAAAAAAAAAAAAAAGAATAGTCATTTTATCTTTACTCTCTTTTAGAGTTATTTGGTCACCCTTCAGTAGCAGACTCTATTACTTAAGAAATAGAATTTCTTTGGGCTTTGTGAATCTAGAGTTTTTAACTGTGTAAAATATAATGCCATAATTTTCAATAACCTACCACTGAGTAATTTGAAGTACAGTTTTGATTAACTCTAGAAAGCATAATATTATCTTGTCTATTTTCATGTTCTGTAAAAGGCTCTAAAATGGCAGGATCAATTAGTTTTGATTTCCATACCAATCAGTCCAGATGGTTCCCATTATTTCCTGAAGATAGCTGCAAACTGAATTTTCTGAACCCGTAATTCACATTACTTAAAAGGTGATACTGAATCATCTGTTTGCAGAATAATCAGAGCTGAAGCCTGCCTAAGCTCACCTTTCTCCAGCCTTGGAAGCAAGTTTGAAAAGTACAATGTACTATTTCAGGAAAAGGGAAAAATAGGCAATGTTGCGTTCTTTTCAGGGGAGACGGAACAATGTTTGCTTAGATGATTTATTAAGTGACTTACATACTATCTTATTCCGAGACATTAGAAATGATGATGGATTTTACAAATTGTCTGTAACTCACCGTAACAATGATTCTGGGCATCAGCCATTACTAGCACTTCAAATATGTCTATGTGTTTGGTCCTTGTTACTCCTCGAGGAGCATAGGGCTGCAACGACACTATGCCACCGAACCCGGTGGGATAGTGTTGTTGCAATTTCTGTAACAGATTTTGTTTTTTACATGATTGGGTTGTTAGCCCAAAACAAAACCCCCAAACTGGAGGGCCAGGGTGCAACATTTTAGTCTGGCCGACAAAGCACGCAAGCCACCACACCACGACAAGGTAAGTTGCACCAACTAGTGGTGGTCAAATATGTCTATAGCTGAACACAATCTATGGTCTGATAGCTGTTATTTTATATCATAGCAAAACGCTCAAAAAAAAAAAATGTTTATAGACAATTTTAATTTAGCAGTCAGTGCAAGCTTCTTGCAAAGGGCCCCCACAGTCCAACATGCTTATATAATTTATCTGAACAGCCTTTAATAATACTCCTTCACACTTATAAATGAGAATTTAAGCAGTTCTGGTTTCTCAATACTTAGAGCATACGAATCCTAAATCCCTTCCTTCTATCATGCGATGTATCTTGGGTCCATTAATAACACAGGTTTCAGCCTGCATAGGATGCATAAGCTTGTACGCAGCAGTTTGATCCAGGACTACCATTGCAATGTTGATTGCACATTCTGCCTTTCCCCTTGGGTAGTAAGAACTGCAAAAAGATATATATCTATGTACACATGCACACAGACTATATCTAGGTGCATATTATATCTTTACATATATTATCTTTATATGTATATACAATATCTTTAAAGGTACCATTTTATTCTTCTCTTAAAAAGCCACTTCAATGTTCTATCTTTAGCTACTTATGAGTCGTCTGAAACTTTTGATTTAAAAAGTCTGGGGGAATTGTGCAGTTTTTCATGATCAAATACTCAAAGCAATCAATGATCCAGGAACATGACCTGTTATAGCCAAATTACTGTTAAATAGCAAGATAATACCTGCACGGAAGCAGGCATCAGTCATTATTACCTGTATCTTTTTATCTCTTTTAGAAACTATGGGAGCATTAATCATATCATTTGCATAACTCAAGAATGAGTTTGAAGCATCCTCAGCTGTCTTGCCGTAGACCAAAGGAATGGGAATTTCAAAGGCTAGGAATGCAGGTAGCTCTGGGCTTTGTAGTATGCGGCTTCTGATAACAAATTTATCTTTGCACGCCAATTAACTATCAGGTATTCATTCCACTTTTACTAACATGCTTTCCCAGTTCCATGATTTTTCTTCATTGCCAATGAAAACAAGTGTTGTGTGATTACATTGTCAGCCTCTTTTTCTTCCCCTTTGTCAACATTTGAATTCACTGACTAATTGCAATCCAAATTTGATAGGTGGACAGAGGTTTAAAAAAAAAATAAAATTAAAAATGAAATTCTTACAAGCTTTATAAAAGCAAACAGCCAAGGAAAGGATGGAGAGTCTGAGTGCCTGGATGAAGGGAAAGGCAACTATGAGTGTGTAGCTAATTAGACACTGGCAAACCAACAGCAATGAGAGGTATAAACGCTTTCACTGCTGGAAAAGCTTCAGCAGGATCTCGTACCTTCTCATACACCAAAATAATTGCAACTCTGCACATAGGAAATGAGCTTCTTGTTTTCTTAGTACTTGGAAAAGGAAGCTGAACTATCTAGCTATTATCATTAGAAACATTTGGGAACCAGATGCTGTTCTATAGCTGATTGTTACAAATTCTTCTGAAAAATCAACACCTACTACTTATTATGCCCTGAGAAGTTTTACATTTGGATGCTCCTGCTTAGAGAAGCTGTGAAGTAAATGAGATTGAGTAGAGCAACTAATTGAACCCTTCAGAGACAGTCAGACCTGAGGTCTAATAAGCACCTTGCAATGTCAGTAGAGGTAATTGGCCTGCAGCTGCTGAAGATACAGGCTGAGTTTTAGGGGGAAAGAGAAAAAAAGAAGAAGAAAAAAAAAAAGGTCAGAATGTTTTCAGCATGAATTATTTGGTCCAGGTCATGCCATTAGGTACCTGTGCTTGAAGAATAATTGATGACAGAGAACTTGCTAGCAAATTAAAAATGAAGGCTTATATGGAAACAATATATAATATGAAAAATGTGTAGGTGTGGGTAGAGCAGACAGAAATGACCTTGTTTTGCAAAAATTTACTTGCCTCTAATTGTTATATGATAATCACAGTAGCAATGATCTACATACCAGTTTTATTCTGATACTGTAGAATTAGGGTCATCCTTATAATAGCAACTCATTTGAAGCAAAATATTCTGGAAAAATACCAGAGAACTGTGAAACAAAAAGCATTAAAGATTCCTGTCTCTCATGATAATTCTGCAGTAGCTGACACCTGCAAAGCTTCATGGCTCAGAGGTCACCAGGAGTAGAGCAACCTGCAACCACCAGTGGCCATCAATTTATGCAGCACACTCCAGACCTCATGCGAACCAGGCAGAATCACCCATAATGGACTTTCATTCTCCCAGGCAACCTCTTTCTCACATTTTTTGGAGGATTCCTCTTTGATGAATGTAATTTAAAGCACAAAGGTACCAAGTGTCCTGTAACTTTTATAGTTCCCTTACATTTTTATTTAGTTTCTAAAGGTTGTTTCCCCTCTTTTGCATTAGGAAACAACACTTTGCTTGAAAGCTAATGGATATTCAGGGTAATGAATGTTCTTCATATTTTACTTATGTAAACCACAGCCAGGAGAATGCTTATAATAAATCAACTGCTTTTGCAGCAGACATGAACAGGACTTGCATGCCAGCACATTTCTGGTTTAAAATCAGTCAAGCTGTACCCTAGAGCTGCAGAGGTTTCTTGGGCTGATCTGTGTGTAGTGCAGTCTTACATCAGAGCCGATGCTCCCAAGAGCAGGCACACTCCTACAGCAGCTGAAGCGCAATCACAGCTTGTGGACCACTTATTTAAAAAGGGTCTTTGGAGAGCCACTGCAATCATGGTCAATGTACTAGAGTGCCTGCTTTTAGGTGATGTGTCACAGGCTTTGAGTTGGTTTAAAGAGAGGTGAATCAATGTGTTTAGATACACACTTATGGCACAGTGAATTACAGAATACCTTCTATCTCCAGTAAATTTATTTTCTGGTACTCTGGACTAGACTTCCAGGTCACGGGCTGGTGCAGATGTCTGCTACATCCTGCTTTTTATGATAAGATTCCCTGTTACGACTTCACAGCCAGCTGTGGGTGAGAGGTCTGGGCTGAGCATTTCTGGAGAGGGGAGCAGTCAGAGGTGCCTCCCATGTGGCATTGGGGATGACCAGTGTTTCCCACCATCACCATCCGCCTTTCTCCATGCATGACCAGCCTCTTCCACCCTTTCTAGGGCAGGGAGGAGAGGAACACATTCTTTCTAAGACCCTCTCCATTGATACTCTTTCACTGGATATCTACCCATGGTTTCTTCAAAGCCTCTGTGGGGACTGAGCCTTGAATTGGTAAGATAAATGTTTATTACAGCATTATATGGTCAGGGCCTCCTTATGGTGTCTTATTGAGCAACTGGTTAAGCTTCTCAGAGGTTGTCATGGCTAATCACATAAAGCTGCAAATGTCCGAAGGATCCCTACCTGTACGTGTGTGTGTGACAGGCAGAGAGACAAAGGGGAAGAGGAAGAAGGTGGTGGGTCTGGAGTGGAAGATACAGAAGGAGACCAAAATTCTTAGCTGTTTTTTTTGGGTTGTATGTGCCAAAAAAAAAAAAAAAAAAAAAAAAAAAAAAAAAAAAAAAAAAGAAAAGCCAGTGCATTATAGAAGAAATAAGTGACAACATCAATCTGTCTTCATTGCCAATGTGCCTCATTGTCTCTTCAACACCATTTTGAGGCAAGGATACTCCTCACAGCGCAATGTGAAGATTGCTGTGTAGGAAGCAGTTCTGTGCCTCATGCACTGAGGCAATCTGTCCCCTGGTCTGTGTTTCTGTGTGTTCTTCTTTCTGTATGCACTTTCCACATCAACAATGCCAGCGTTTCCTATTTCATTATTCAAAAGAGCTAATAGCTGTACATGTATATATAAGTACCTGTATACATACATACATACATGCAAACATAAATATATATATATATGGTATAACACATTGCTTCCATTTTGTCAATTTAATTGATTTGGTAGGCTTGTGGTTTAATAAAGGTGGATCTTCAGTATGGAAAGTAAGTTTATTCCTACAGCTGAGATTATATCTTCTCTACCCAGAGATCACGTCTTAAAACATGGAGAGAACACTTGAAATGAACTTTAAAAGACTTTAAAGTCTTAAAAGTCCAATAAAATGTTAAAAATATAACTTACTCATAAATATTTTACAGCAGAGTCATACAAGTTCACAGTATTCCCATTATAGCTTTTAATTTATTCACTTTCTGTGTGAGGCACTTGTATACATGATCCATCTTTATTGCAAGTTCGCAGATGAATGGTATTCATTTTATCCTTACATACTGCAGTTTTAACATAAATATTTGTTCCCATTTGTACAACCTGTCCTTGAATACTGCTGAGGAAGAGAATATTGGAAAGTGTAACTTTCACTTCTACTTTTTCAGGATACTATAAGTGAATATTAACATGCATATTAGTGCATGATCTGTAATAAGTTCATTTTCATAACACACAATGTTAGAAAGGAGTTTAGGTGAGTGAAACCTGTAAAAATGACAACCTATTACCCAGTTTGATATTGTAAAAATTACCTTTAATAGGTTATAAAAGCTCTTCATGATATTTTTGACCTGAGCACTTTCAAAGAAACACAAATGCATGAATCTTTGGCTCTGCATAGACAATCACATGAATCTGATTAATTAAAACAAGGATTAAGAAAGAAGAAAGCATGACTGTGTTCGAAACGGAAGAACTCAAAATAATGTGCACGTGTATAGTAAACGAAAGGTACAATAGCACTCCTAAATTGTATTATGTATTTTATAGTCTTTTACAAGCTATTCCATAGCATTTTGGCAGGAATAGGTATTAAAAAAATGTTTAACTGCCTCACCAAAGCAGCAATAAAATTACGCTACATTGCGAGCATAATTCACTATGCATTTTCTGAAAAGAGGAATCAATCAGCCCAGCAAACTGAATGTGCCAACTGGTTTAGCAGCTACACATCCCCATGGCCAAAGCAATAAATGCAATATGGAATGAATGTCTAATAGACAAATATAGTCAGTTTTTCAGTCTACAGATTTTACATTTTTTTTTATTCCAATAAGAACACAGGAGGAAAAGGGTTTTTTTTATATTCTGATGAACAGTTTTATAATTCCATTTTCAAAAAGCAGAGTTATCACAATGTGCGCAATGGTACTACATCTGATAGGCACCTGGCAGACTTACTCATGAATTTTTGGTTCAAAATTGATGAGTGCATGTTATTCTGTAAGTGGGATGGGGTCAAGTACAATACCCTCTGCTTAAAACCCACATCTCTCCCTACAGGTTGCAAATAAAACTGAGATCAGCTGTGGTACTTGAACAGCTCACAGACTCAAAGGTCAGGAAATTGGGAGCATACTCTGCAAACTTTGGAATTTATGTTCTCCACTGTCAGACTGAGTTTGACCTTTAAAGGACCGAAAAAGCCCTGTCTCTTGAAAATAGTAAGACTCCTGATGCCCAAGCACTTCCAAACTGTACCAGAGTTAATGGAGCAAATATTTGCTCATGGATATAATTTATCACTGATTTAGGATTGCTTCTGATATACTCTCAGATGAAAGTTAATCATATTATTGCAGACACAGAGGGGTAGAATGAGAGTGAGTAGGTTTTAAAGGATGTATGGGAGTGTCAGAAAGCCAGAGAAGGAGGAATACAATCTTGCTCCAAATATGCTTGATACGGCCCTTCACTGAATTTCCCCTTTAAGTGATATTTGCCCCATAACAAGTTGTATTGACATTTCACCCAGAATTATTTCAACAGCTATACTTATTTTGCTTGTCATACATATATTCATATTACAAAATGCAAACTCTTTAGCCTTGTAGGTAAATGCTATGGAGAACTTAACCCTCCGTTATATATATCTCTGTAAAATTATTTTGGCCACCCAAAGCTGTGTAGGAATCGACTCATCTGGAGGTGAGCACACTGTCACTCTGCCTTGTTTTGCCATCGGAACATACGTATTTCAATCCTGGCAGAGGCAAAGCCTGTCAGAAACACCTCTTTCTCTTTGGGATTTTCAGCTGCCCAGTCTCTTCCAATTTCTCTTCGAACAGGGCCAGTGCCATGCTCTGTGCAGGCTGTGAAAGGGTGGCTTGTTGCCTGATTGCTGACTCCCATCACAGTTTTGGCTGAAGTTCATTATATATGTATAGGAAAAAACACAAGCTCCATTATTGCTGTTTATCCTCCTTGTAAAGCTCCTACGTAGTAAGGATCTGTAAAGAAGGACAAACTCTACATACAGATAAAGCACAAGTACTCGTGTACATAATAAGGTGTACTGAAGAATTTAATCTGATCAATACAAACACCAGTAGAGAAAATCATCATCTCTGACTTCACTGTTCAGTGAGAAAAGGTAAGATAATGCTAAGAAAATATTATCACTGTCTGGCCTCATTTAAAAAAAGAGAAAATCACCTTGCTTGTTGGAATTCTCTTCGGATAAAAGCCAATTTATTTGGTTAGGAATGTTGTTTTAGAACTAAGGAGCACTATTACATAATGTGCATTCAAACAGCTGAGCAATTTTGTTTCACATTAGCATACCTTTTTTTTTAATACAGACAGCCACAACACTTCATTAATGAACTACAGCAGCTTAAGGAATTATGGCTTCCACTGTATTGTGTACAGTAAGTGGTTAGGTATGGTTAATTTTTCAGAAATTAATTTAGGTCCTTGATTTTTATTGGTGCTCTGAAACTAGAATATAGCTTTCTTCAGCATAGGATTTCATATCTGCTTGTGATCCCTGATCCTCTGAGCAGCAACAGTATTTATTTTTTCTAGACAAAAATCATGACTACCCTGTCCAATTTAATTTTTCCCTATTTCTGTGAAAGACTTAGAATTTGTAAAATGCATTTTTCTCAGTGAAAACAATTACTTTGTAAAAATGGTTTCAAATGGGAACTCAGGTAGCTGATAAAACAAAATGGATTAGTAAATCAAAGGAAAATATGACTTGAAGTGAAGAGGATAGCAATTTTCTTCCTATTTAGCTCAGGAGGCACTGGAAAGGGACAATTGCAGCTTTGTGCAACATTGCGAATATGAGAGTAGTGCTGTGATGATAACTTTAAAGTAAAATTGAAATAATTACATTTTAAGTATTGAAGACCTGAACTGAAGTATGCAAGCCTTACTCTGGGGAAGGACAAAGGGGCTGAAAAGAGAAAACCACACTATATTATTACGTATTGTCACCGCAACCATTCTGACTGGAAAGCAATATAGCCTAAAAATTAGTGTCTGAGGCAGGGAATGAGAAAACCTGGTTTCTATTCTGGGCACTGCTGATGACTAATGGAGTGACCCTAGTGAGTCATTTCAAGTCACTGCTTCTCTCTTTTCAGGACTGGGTTGGAAACGCTTCTGGGGAGGGATTGCCTTTTTTTGTAGGGACTGTGTAGTGCCAAAACAGATCGGAGTCTTCTAAAACTGTGGTAATATGAATATTCTTAGAGAAATCCTTTGCTGAAACTCGAGCTGACCCTGAACCAGATATTTTTGGAGCATCAGAAACAGTATGAAGAAATCTCTTTCCTTGTTTCATTGTGTATTCTTATAAAATGTTATTCCTGACTTCATATATAGGAGCAGAAATTCAGTCTAAAATATCTCAGTAAAGGCTGTCTTCCAGTATTTCCCTGCAATTTTGCACTCCAGAGTACTTCAATCATCCAGACTTTTGGGTCTTTAATTACACATTGTCACTGAAGTGAACTTTTGAACCTTTTTATTTCAGCCTGAGAGAGATTTTTAAAAAAATTGAAGTAACTTTTATGTACAATGTTCCTGTGCTGAATTCACAGCATTTTCATGATTTTTTTTTTTTTTTCAGATTATTAAACACTGACTTCAAAAAACCCTATTTCTTCAAAGGCTTGTCTGTCTTCAGAAATGATGAGAGGAATTTCTTACTTTAGAAACTTTCCCTCTCCAAATGTAAGATATTACACTATAAACACACACAAAATTTAACTTTAAACAGTGTAAGGGTTTGGCTGCCTTAAGTTTGCAAAAGATATAACTATGTCAGGAAAAAAGTGATTCTTATCTCATTTGATAATATTGCTACTGCTCTGTAAGTAGCAGGCTCAGTCTCTTATAGTCAAATCCCTGACCAGAGGAGAGGGCGAAAATAAAAGCCTTTAATCATCACGAAGTTAAGGTTAGTTATACACAGCAGTGAATTCAGGGCAAGAACACTACCATTAGCAAAACAAGTCATTTTTAAAAGTCAGAAAAGTTACATTTCTTTGAAACCTGTATATTTGCAGCTTGCTAATTTTTTTTTTGGGGAAAAAAAAAAAAAGTAAGTTGTTACAGCCTTTTTTCTGTAGGTCTTAAGAGTCACACAAGGCTATAAAATGCATACTCCCCAGCAGCACAATCCGTGCAAAACTCAGAAGACTTGCCAAGCTTCTCCCTGAAACTCTATGGGCGTGCTCAGGAACCTGATGTCCCACAACCTTTACACAACTTTTACAAGGCTCCTTGAAAAATTCTTAAATATCCACACCCTCCTGCGATCCATTGCGGGAGATGGCTCCTGATTTCACACTCCCTGCTGGGTCAGGAGCTCTGGCAGCGCATCTTTTCTGCATCCTTAAAAGCCTTCCTAGTTTTACCAGGTTCCATCTCCATCTGTGGTAAACTGTTGGGGATGCTCATGTATTCTTTGATTAAACTCACTTTTTAAGCAGTCAGACAACAACTCCTCTTTGTACAATTCAAAATTATCATAACAGAAACTAAAATAAATGGATTGTACTTAGGTCCTTTAGCATTTTTCAAACCATGGTGATGATGCCAGGTTTATCTAAACAGATGAAACTGTGACTATGTCTTTCCGGAAACTGTTGTTGCCAGAAATTAGTGTTTTGGCTGGATTCACAAGATGTGTCATTAGGTCTTACCTATTATCAGATGTTTATAATTTAAATTTCTAGCTCAACTAGTCATCCAAGGCTCCATTTGTAATCAGTGGGGATATATACAGAAGAGTCAATGAAATTCAAAGTGTGATTCATCTTACCAGATGTATAATTTTATTTATGGTAAGATGAACTGTTTCTAGACTCTTAAATTTGCATGATTTTAGTAGGGATCCAAGTGATCCAATGAATTCCAGGTGATTTTAAATGGAATCCAAACTTCTTGTATTATTCCCATTTTACTCTGCTGTGGTACAAACCCATTGGGAAGTGTCCAGTTTTGGCACTACGTACTGTTTCCTCAGTAGCAGTCTGGGATGTTCTGGCACTACTGGGACATTCAGGGAAATCCACATTAATCTGGATCTTACAGATAAATAAGACATTTCCAGAAGAACTGATATATATCCATTATCCAGCTGGGTGAATTGAAGTTGTGTTTTCCATCAGTAAACCTAAGAACAATCTTATACTTGGAATTTACTGCTGAGAAAAAGTATCAAGACTTTCGTGTCTTAATGACATCCCAAATATCAAGAAGTTAGTGCAAATATTTTGGATTAATGGTAATTTTACGGGTATTATAAATTTAACAGTTTTTATTCAAGTATTTAATCTTTACCACATGCACTGCAGATTGGCTTTATGAGTGCTGTAAATTAAATCTTATTCCACCCTGTTATGTTTTCCTTCAGATTAAAAATAAGTCTTTCTCATCTGTAGTAAACATCTCTATATTTAGATTGCCATGATCTCAGTATCACTTTTTAATTGCAGTCAAATCAAGTACAAATCATGTTTTACTTTGCTTCTTATAACAATAAGTCACAAATACATCCATTCTTATTTTTTTCTTTCTCCCTCTCACATACTCACACATATACCTATACAAGGCTGACTAGCTATTCTGATTCTGTGTTTTTCAACTCATTTCTATGGCTACTTAACAGCCCCTCCTTTTGGAGAAGAACAGCTGTAGAGAGTAAGCAAATTTAGCAGTTCAGTCCATCAAACAAAATAAAACAGATTTCTTCACGCAGAGGTACAGAATATATGACATTGCATGTTTTCCCATCTGGTGATTTGTAAGGAAAAGTCTTTCTGCTTTATAATCAAGAACTGATTAACACATTTATCTTGATTTTTAAATGCATCCGGGTTACAGAGATCTGAAACAGAAAATGAATGTTGAGTAATTGGCAACTGATTGTTGCTAAAATATTCCTGAATTTCTTATTTGCAATGTTTGCCCAAGTGTTTATTCCCTGGTTTTGTGACTGCATTTCAGTCATATGAACCTTCAGATGTAGTTTTAACAGACATACCAGTACACTGGCAATGCAGCTATGTGATGTGCAGTTTTTCAAAATAGGTACTTCAAATTGAATCATCTTTTTTCCCTTTAAAAATCTGTCCTGAGTAGATAAACACCATGCTATTAGAAAGTAAAGGATATGCTTTTAGAGTTTTGGTTTTCGTTTAGTGTTTGTCATACAATGCCCAAGGCAATTGTTTTTGCTTAACTATGTTCTACTTATATTTTCACAGGAAAGCTTTTGACAGCATCATTTAAAATAATAGGAGAAGAACTAAAGAAATAGGATAACTCTCTGCATGTCTGTGAACAGCACTTACCTTTCTCTAGTACGTTCACCATCTTAGAGAGATTGAAATGGAAAAAAAATTCTTTCCAAGACAAATGTGTCCATTTTGCAGGTCAGATTTTCACTGAGAGCTCTATATCATCAGCTCTTTAGGGCTACATGGCACAGAGAAATACATATTTTTTTCCCAAACGTAATTTAATACCAAATGTAATTTAATACCCGTAGCTATGCGCTTCAAGAACTCTGCAGATAAGTAGATTCATGAAGAACTGATGGAGCTGAAAAGTATGTAGAACCAGCTGACTGGAGTGTGGGCATCCTTGCAGAGTGCAGATCTCAAAGCAGCAAAGCAATCTACAGAGAGGCTGAGAGAAACAGCAATTACTTGTTTTCAGGGTGATGATTTAGTGTACCTAATTCCAGACAAGCCCTGGGTCTCCATGCTTTTCTGAGTATATGCCTACCTGCTATGGGCACTCTGGCTCTGCAGAGACGGTTTCTGTGTTTTCTGTTGACACTTCTCCCACCTCCACTGTAGATTTTTTTTTTGCTTTGTCTTGTGCACAGACTATCCTACAAACCTCTTCTTTAAAACTATTCCTTTCTAGGTCTTCACTGGAGATTTCCGCTTCTTTTTATCTTGCTGTAAATTAGTTTTATTATTTTAAATAAATATTTACTAGGAACTCCACAATAAATACTTATTTTAGTTCTCCTCCCTCTTGTGCTAATTTTGACTTAGTTTCCTTGTCGCCTCATGTATTCTGCTAATTTTGGATGAGATTATGTTGATCTTTCCAAGTTTCCTGTCAGTCATGACCCTTTCCTAGTACTATTCCTTCAGAAGAGACATACAATTCAAGCAGAAGAACCATGGATGGGTTCTCTGCATTAGCGTGACATGTACATCTTCCAGTCACTGAAATGATACCAGAAGAGGACTGGCTATAAACACAGGTAACTTACATGCAGACATTGACAAAATCCTAAAAGAGTCTCCTAAAATTCCTGGAGTCCATCTTCCTCACTCATGTTCCTCTTTTATTTGTATATAAAAGCCAAGAAACGAACAAACAGGAACAACCCTCTCCAGAAGCTTCATACTGCTGTCACTGATCTGGAAGGGAGAATTTGTTTTTAAATGAAGTTTAAATGTTTTTAAATACAGTTTCCCACTGTATAAGCTTTCCCCAGTCTCTTATGGATCAATTCATTTTCCCTCACTTATCCTCTGTCTGATGAATTAAAGTAATTAAACTTGTCTAAAAGACTATGCTTTCTGCATTTGGGGAATAATTTATTTATACCTTGAAGCTATTTTAAACAGTCTGATATTCACTGTTGCGAACTTGTTGTGCTGAATGTTTGTAGTTGATTACTCAGTCCTGCTATGAGTATGGTCTATTACTCTACCCCAATTGTTTTTATTTAATTTAATTTATTTTATTTTGAAATATTTTTAAAGGTTGGAACTTAGTTTTCCTTCTTTTCTATCTTGCTTCCAAGAGATTGTTGCATTGTTCCAGAAGAAGGACAAGGCTTAGTGGAGACAATTAAACTTGGCCACAGTTTTTCCAGACATTAACTGGGACTACAGTGCCTGGGACAGGTTATCACTCCTTCTTGAGCTGTGCCTGCCTTGGGAGGTCTCCCTGCCTGGTCACAGCGGGTCTCCAGCCCTGCTCTTCCATTTGTGGCTAAGGGAAATTAACTCTGCCCCCAGGTGCCATGGAGAACTTTTGAGGTTTACTAACTACAGACTCATCTATGGGATTATTTATGTTACTTTCGGTAGGCCCAAATGTATCTGGTTTGTTCGACTTTGTGGTTATGTGCCAGGGAGTTCAGCGGCAGCTGTGAGGTCCTGGTGACACTGCTGGTGGGGTGGGATGAAGTGTGAAAAGAGTGGGTGAGTCCTGCTGCCCTGCTTAGCTCTTCCCCGAAAATACCATGGGGTATCTAAAGCTTTGATGTAAAAAGGAATGATCTGGTGATTAACTATAAATAAAAAACATTAAAAAAAATCTATCAGGGATTTTGCTACAATAAATTTGTCTCAATGTTGCTTTTCAGAAATTTATTGCAAGAAGTTTTTTATTTGCAAACAATACATATTTGTGTGTTTAGACTTGCTATGTGAAACCACATACCAGTTTGCTCCTTGATAAATTAATAATATTGCTTTTTAAAATTAACAATAACAAAGTGTTCTAATCCAAGAGATTGTTCCTCGGATAAAACTAGAAGCTAGTGCTAAAATGAGTAAGATAATACTCTGTGCATTCAATAAAACATTATGTTCCATCCAAATAGAACATTTATCAAATGGGTAATTCTATTTTTCTAGTTTGCAGTTAAAAAAAATAACTAACAGCCTGGCAAGTGCATAACATTAGCTTCCCATTCAGCAATTACAAAATTTAATCAGATGATGCATCCTCTATTCTCTACCCTAACCCCAAAGATGGAGAAGACCCAACTCTTATTTTCTTATGGCTATGAAAAGACATTACACCTTTTCTGGTAATTTCATTTTCATCCAGTTCAGTCAATGATTTAAGTTACAGTAGCTGACCATTTCAGATTGATGGATGTGCTAATCCTGGTCTTTGTCAGACTTTCTCTGGACTTTATTACCTTCTTGCATGGCTAGATTGAACTGAGCATAGGTGTCTTGGTTTTAATGCGTATAAGAGTTTCTTACAGAGACAGAATCAAATATTGGTTTGGGTAACATGGTTTATTCATGGATATTTAAAAAAGATCTGAACAGGGAAGGACATGGTTTATTCATGGATAATTTAAAAAGACCTTAACAGGGGAAGGTTGAAGAAAAAATGCTGAGTTGCAGCTGCTTAAATACTTGATGTTACAAAAAAAAAAAATAATCTTCTCACATACACATTAGTACAGTACTAAAAAAAAGGCTATTATAATGTAACATTCAGTTTAACTTATATTAAAAAAAGATAAAACCATACCTTCATAATATATACAATGTATAAACTGATTTTATTCCTATATTGAAGTGTATGATCCTATTTCCCTGATCTAAAGAAAAAACTTTGTTAAAATATAGCCATAGTTTCAGGCTTGGTCGTGTGCTCATTTCTTTTCTGGGGAAACCAAGGCAGGTGAGTGAGACATATGCCATAATATATGTCAGACATGGCCAGGGCTCAGAAGCATACACAGAAAAGGCTGGAGGATTTATTTTGTCTTTCAAATTGAAAAATCCATTGCACTTTTTTTTTTTTTTTTAATTTATTTTATTTTTTTAAGCAATGATTTATTTGGGACCTGATCTACAATCCTGTAAATCAGTTGGGTACCTTTGGAAGGATTTCAACCCCTTTGAACATGTTACCAATATTGCCTGAGTTCATCTTGCATAAGAGGTGATGCACTGAAATGCGAATAGTAAAGAGACTATCAGTACATGTATTTACATTACAATTTAAATAATATTCATGTCTGGAACTGAAAAGAAAAATTAACAAATATGCAGGAAAACCTCAAGATTTCAATGTCCTTACTCCACTGGAAAACATTAGGTACCAGTGGTTGATAGCCCAAAATATTATATAGGAAGTACTTTATCTGCTTAACTTGTTGGACTGATTTACTACTTCCTCTGTCTTAGTATTCACAGGCTTATATGATATCTGTGTACTAGAAAAACTAGCTTGGGCTGACGTTCTGTGGTGACAGGGTTTGGACAACACATTTCTTGGTACAAATTTTCAGCAGTGTACCCTGAAATTCCTCTGGGTTTTTTGTTTCTAAAATCTCCTCCTTAGCCTACTTTGGAATTTAAAAAAATGACTTTCATGCCCTTTAAAAATGGATCTACTTCTGTTCCCTGCCAAGTTGTGTAGTGTGCCTTATTTCACTGTGGTTTTTCCTGTTCTTTTGTAAAATCTCTAAAAGGTAATGCTGATAGGCGACTCTCCGTGCCATATAGTGGGATATAGGCACATGAACTCAATTTTGGGGGTTCATTTAGGCACTGAGACTTGCAGAGCTATTTTAATTTTGTAACATTGCTTGTACATTACCTTTATGGACCTGTAATGCTTCCCTTGACATTAAGATCTCTCATTACACTGAGATTTCAATTATTTTAGGCCGATACAAACCCATGGCGAATCTTGTTCTTTCCCTGCACCCTGTTCTTGATTCTTTCACACATCTGTCTACCCCCTGCAAAACTCACAGTTCTGCACTTCAGAGCTTCTAATAAAATAGTACGCACACTTATTGTCCTATGTTATTTTTCATTTGTTCTGGTTGCTTTCTATATTTCACTGGCCCAGGTAAAAAGAGTTTTCTTTTTCCCTCCATCATGTCCTTCTTCCCTACATAATTACCTTCCTTTCCTCTCCTTTCCCTCTTACCTAGCCTTACTAGTATTTGAAAATAACTGTTAATCTTAGTGTGTGACTTTTCACTCTCCCTTTGCACACAGTGCCATGTGTATTGGTAGAGAGAGGAAAAAATAATGTAGATACTTGCTCAAAAGTGCTTGTATAACTCTATTACTTCCTAGTTCAGAATAATTGCATTAGGAAATCTATTTTTCACTCTTGTGTTGAGTGGATTAATCAAGAGTTCAAGTTAGATCTGCTTGCAGTTTGACACTTAGAGAGCAAGGGTTACCTAAAGCTTGGTGTCTGCTCATAGCAGCATTTGTAAGAAATTGCTTGCTTTCTGTTGTGACAAACAATTTTCTGGCCTGCAGCATATATCTGGGGCAGCAATAAGTCTAGCAGAGCACAAGCAGAAAGATCTTTTGAAAATTATTTTGTAGGTCGTGTATTGTTCTATAACTGTGGCTAGGACAGAATTTAGATAGGGTGATGGACATTTTACAATCTTTTAAAAGAATAAAGGTAAAAGAAGCCCAAAGGTGATGCTCCTAAACACCCTTTTCTGAATTTTCTCTACTGCTTGTAGCTTATGTGCAGCACAGAGAGGTAAAGACAGACTGTACTCCAGTGGAAACTCCCTCCTCACAGCTTTGTTACGACTTGTTTTGTTGACTTCTTCCACATAACATCACTACTTTGACTTGATGGGGAGGATGAGGAAATATTTTATTGGGATGCTTTAGGAGGGAAAAACACATCAAGCATATTTGTTACTGATGTTTTCAGTCCTCTTTTCTGCTTCCAAAAAAATTGTTTACATGCATAAATTGCACATATATATTATCTCTTTCTGTATAAAGAGCAAAGAAAATGCACACTTAATTTAATAGCTTTCAAGCTATAAATTAATTTGCATAGTATAAAACTAGTCATGAGTAGATGGCTATCAGTCATATTTACAAGTGCTATATTTGTGTACCCTTTAAGTTCCTCGCCACCTGTGCAGCATCTTGCAGTGCTCTGGGGCCAGGTGGGGCTCTACAGTGAGAAACTGAGGATCTGACTCCCTGCACCTTCCCTGGACGTGCCTTGGCCCCCAGCAGTGTACTTGTAGGGAACCAGGACCCTCTCAGTACTGAAGCACGTGTGCTATGTACATCATGTGGTAGAATGGCATGAGCCCAAAGAATGTACCCTAGACGTGCTTCGTTTGCTATTTTTTGCTCATTTCTGTTTTTTTAGAGGTTTTCTGCTATTATTTTTGACTGCAGAAGTCAATGATTCTGAAAACTTTTGAATTCTTTCTCCATTCACTAACATCTTTCTTTTTTATATGTAAAACGCCAGTACATGTTCATGGGCACACAAGGAAATATTTCTACTGTTACAAAAATAAAACCCCTCATTCAAGGCTTCTTTTTGGTGGGGATGTCTGCAAGTGAAAAGCTGATCAGTAGAGGTACGATAGCATTCAGATTGTAGGGGTGGTTTAGTGTAGGTGTGCCCTCTGTTTATAGTAATGCCCCCTTACTTACTTATAGTTCTGGTGTTAAAAGACACTGGTATTTTGTTGTGCTTTTTCTTTTCTAGCCTCTGGTGCATGATTAGAAATATTTGTCCTCCCCAAGCTGCAATTAAATTTCTCTTCAAAATTGGAGACAGAAGAAGAAATGCAAATGGTGGCAAATATTTTCAAAACGTGAGCTAGTAGAACCTGAAAATTTCTTCACTGTTTCCCTTTCACAGCTGTTACCAGCTGTATTGCTGACTTGTGTAGCCTGTCACGGGAGGAGTGACTTACAGGCCTTTGCATTTATGGAGTATCTTTTCTTAAATGGGCCAGACCACCTCCCGTTCAAAGCAGCCTCTGTGACTGACATCTCTGGTGGTCATCTGAAAGACAGCTGCCAGCCAGCATCATCATCCCAAGGGAGCATCTTCTCTTCTCCACTGCAGGGAGCAGAACTGACAGGACCGAGAGCAGAATCTGTGCCTGGCTCTGCGTTTTTTAGTATCTTTCATGACTCAAAATTGATTGGCACTCATGATGATGGGTATTTTAGTTGAGTTCTTATTCATTTTGCTCAGCAATGAAACAGAAATAGCAGAATTAAGATCTTTGCATTATTCTATATTATGCTGATGGAGCCTGAGTCATTTCCAGTCACACTGGTTTAATGGTATCTTCATTAATGAGTGACAGCATAGTGGAGTAAATAAGGTGTTTTAAAGGAAGAAGCACAAGTCTCACTCTCTAATTGTTTACATCCATGCTGGAGAACCCTTGAAAATCTGTTACAAGGCAACATAATATTTTCTGGGACTGTAAACTGAAATAGCTGTGGGTCTCAGTACACCTCCTCGGTGACTTAGTTTTACAATAAATCTTGAATATATTTATGTGAGTAGTTTTATGAAGAATTTCTATTAAGGTTGTCAGTGGCAAAATTATTTCGCCTCCAACTTTAATTTGTCCATGACAGAGATAACAACCTCTTTGAGGTCTTCTAGTAAAGCCTGAGAAACAGGGATTCATTCTGAGGAATTTCTGATAACTGTGCCTTCAGGACATGTCTATGTCACAATATGTGGTTGAACTCAGTTGACATCAAATCTGGCCAGAGGTAAAATTAATTGTTGAAAAACATGTCCATGTAAATAAATTTCTGCACACAAAATATAAGTGAGTGAAACAGAATATTGAATATTCCAGGGTGGTGGTGTTTTTCAACACTGACTCTAATACAACGTAAATTAGTTAAAAAAATTCTATTATGCAATGATGTTGTGGTGTTAAATGAAATATCTTAGCTCTTAGTTCAATTCCTGGTGGACAAATATCTTTTTTTTTGGATACAAAAGGAAGGGAAATGAGAAAAAGAAACAAGAAAGGGAAAGGAAAAGAGAAAAGGGAAAAAAAAGCAAAGTCAGAAAAAAATAGAAAAGAGTAAATAATAAGAGAAATATATATAAAAAAATAATTGGAAAATCATTTGAAGGCAACAAATTACCATGAGGGGACAGTGCAAAGCAAATATATATATAAATGTATCTGAAAAATTTAACAGACACTATTATTTTCTGCAGAGCAAAGCATACATTAAAATTTGAAATAGGAAATTACTTTTTTTTTGACAGATTTCCACAAGGAAAATTTCAGTCTCTGATGGTACTGCAGTTATCCAGAAAGGACTGTAACTCTTCAGCAATTGAAGCCAAACCTTTTGCTACCCCTATGAGCTAAGGTCCTGCTGGCCACCTTGTTTCTGGCTGGTTTGTGAGAAATAGCTCAGAGCAAACAGAACCCAATGGTGTGAATCTAAATGAGGAAAAATAAAATAAAATAAAATAAAATAAAATAAAATAAAATAAAATAAAATAAAATAAAAAAGAATAAACTAATTCAACCAAAGAATTGCTAGTACTTCTGCTGGTTTCAAAGTTTTCCTTAAACCAATGAGCTTATGGAAACTTAAGCTTCCATATGCTGAATGTGAGCCACGTGCCATGTGCCCTAGGAGGAATGAGGGCCAGGGCTGCTTGAGCAGACTGAGCTGAAGAGGCAATACGTCGAGGGAAATGATCATTAGACCACAGCCAGATACCACGGCCAGTGCTGAGTCCCACAATGCAAGAAAGATGTAGCTAAACTGGAGGAAACTCAGTAGAGGGACACCAAGCTGGTCTGGGCAGGAACACTTTCTCTGTGAAAGAAGTTGAAGACAAAAGCTTGCTCAGCCTGGAGAGAGATGGTTTTGGGTGCACCACACAGCATCTTTCCATAACTATGGTGTTGTTATCAAGATGACAAAGCCAAGCTCCTTGTGGTGCTGCATAGTGGGAGACTGAGACAAGGGTCATAAACTGAAAGAAAAATGGTTCAGGCTGGAGGTACAGAAAAGCTTTTACCCATGAGAACAGTCCAGTGGAGGAGAAGGATGACCAGGGAGGTTTAGCAGTCTCCATCCTTGGAGATCAGTTAGATCCAAGTAGATTAAGCCTTGAGCAACTTGGCCTGACCTCAAAGCTGTCCCTGATTTTGAGCAGAAGGCTGTAGGAGACACCTCCTGTGGTTCCTTTCAGCCTGAATTATCCCATGATCCTATAAGTCTACATGCCTTTACTAGAACATATAACTGGAAATTTTTTAGATTACCTGTCAATTCTGTTTAAATGGAAGTCTAAGGACCTCTGGGATCTCGGAAGCTGGAAAGACCAATAGGTCCTGTGTTCATCAACAGTGATGTTTGCTGGAAGCTCGTTGAGAACTCTCATGTAAAGTGATAGCATAAGACAGTGTAACAGCTTGACAGATACATGTCATTTTCTACCTCTGATCACTGAAGGTTCACAAAGCCGAAAATATGGTTTGTATCCCTAAAGGGATATGAAGGTACCTTGCAGCTAAATATATCATACCCAGCAGTTTAATATAGACTTCTGGTCTGCTAGCTGAGCTTCAAGCAATGATATGAATTTCTGAACTGGATACTGTTAGTATTTGTATCATTTTGTATTGGGGTATGGTTCATGGCCAATAGTCTATCTGAATGGTCTCTCATCTCTTTAATCCAAAGGCATGAAGCTGATCCAAGAGCATGAAAACAGCTCCCTTCTAAGAGGGAAAATGAAGAGGGCTTTCCAATTTTTTAACATGCCCCAGTCCTCAAGAGAGATCCACACTTTAAACCACGGCTCTTTGAGAACCGTCAAAAAAATTATGGGTCACAAATTGAGTACTTAATTATACCTCTGGAACTTTTTCTTGTGCAGGCAAAAACTTATATATTATTTGCTCTCCAGTGATTTTTTTGTAGCTGTCCGTATAAAAGCTACTAAAGCCTTGATTTAGAAATCATCACCACAAATTTGTTTCTAGGTTAATTCAATTGGCTGAAATTGTCATTATTTCCCACATGCTGTATCCGCAGACAACGTTCAGCCTGAACAATAAACAAAGCAATTACTAGATAAAGTGTTAGACAGCAAGGAAACTCATTTGGTTTAGAAAAGTAAAAGATATAGGGGAACTGGGGTTAAATTTGCTATATGACCTTAGGCATGCTGTTTAATCTCCTTGTGTTTCAATTATCTGGCTGTAATCTGCTTTCCTGTATATTTTGTCTTTGCTCTGACAAGTTTATCAGCTAAATAAAGAAGACAAAGAGCCCTTTAACATATGCATGAACAAGATATGTGACAAAATGCCATTGCTGGACTGCTAGATGTTACTGTGATCATCAAGGCAAATAATCAAATAATATCTGAGTTGAACAATGCTGTCTAATTCTGCAGCTGGGCTTATTTCTCATAATTGTTTAATATCACATAGACATGCACCCCATTGGGAGTATGTTTGGAGGTTCAGTCTTTAAAACTGCTGCAGTCATGAGAAATTGCACATCAAGTGATCTTCTCACTTGCTAGCTGAATGAAACTTCTTTTGCATAATTAGAGTAATTAAAAAGAAAAAAGATATTTCTGCTGCAGAGTTCAAACAATAAGGTGATTTCCTAATTGTTCCATGTAAATTGATGCAGATTTTAAATTTCAGCTACCCATGTGCATGTGAAGAGTGTATAAACTCAGCAGATGAACCTTAAAACATATATCATCCTCTTGTGGTATGAATATGTAAGTTGTTAACTGGTTTATTATCATTTCTGAGAGAAAGGATTTTTTGAATACTCAGTACTTTTTTAGATTAGTTATTTGCCACCAGCAACCAGTGGTTCCAGGGATTAGACATACAGATAGAATTTTCAATTAAAATTAGTCTGTCTTTCAAAACCATCCTTATCTGCAGTCAAAAGCTATGGTTACAAAGGTTTCTCAACAGTCAGTGATTTTCAATATCAAATCCATCTTTTGGTACACCTGAAATAAACAGCATTATACTAATGGTTATAAAAAGGCAATGAAGTTTTGAATCCTTTAATTTGATTCTGACCTCAGGACAAAAAAAGTGTTATTAATAGAAGTTATTTCTTTTACACCTATCAATTTATTCTTATTTATGTTTAGAAGATAAATGCCTAATTTTTAAAGGGAATTTTCTGCTCTCAAAGCTTTCAGTCAACAGCTTTGGAGGCTGAACTCCCTTTACATAGCCACAGAGTTATATGTGAGACGAGCAAGAGCTCAGGCTTACAGTACTGCCCTCCCAATGTGGCACACATCTGACCAAAGGGAAAACTGGTCTTAAAAGTTTTTAAAGTCCATTTGATGAACACCATGAACAGAAGGCATTTGCTGTAAGTTACAGGTATCCGAAAGGGAATCGGGTTCTATGTTCCATTTTGGACACGAGCCACCGCTTCCAACAGTCTTTGATGCTGCAAATGTTTTCAAGGAAAGATGAGAGAAGCACATATCTTTGTGCTACACCTTTTCCTCTCTCTGTCCCTGTCAGGAGTTGATCAGATCTTAAGGACACATGCATGCAGAACAATTTCTTATTATGATTTTGCATGTGTTCTAAAATACTTCAGCAAATGTTATGTCAATGCTAGTTCTCTCTCAGAACTGAGTCTTAAATACTGGGCATGTTAGAGACTTGAACACAAAGAAAAAAAGGGATACAGACTAGATTGCTCTGAAAATGTGTAAAAAAATAAAGGTTTGGGTTTGTTTTGTTTTGTTTTGTTTTGTTTTCTTGTAAAGCAGAAGAATAGAGTAACTGAAAATATTAAAAAAGTATCATTTCCGAGATGACACTAGGCATGAGATATTTCAGTTCAAAGGTTATGACTGGCTGAGAACAGAAGTGCCTTCTCAACTTCTGAACCATGATTCCGGGGCTAATCGTGTAGGCATCTATATCTATGCATAAAACCCCTATACAATATAAATCTACCAAAAGATGTCTTAGACATCTTCTCTGCCCTTTGTATACTAATGTAGTTTATGTCTAAAAATACCTCATGGCACATTTTATTTTCAGAAAGGATCAAAATGTCAGATCTAGGAACAGTTTTAGTACAGATACTATTGTTTCTCTTAAATTAAAAAAATGCAAAGGTCTTTGAATAAATTAGCACAGTTGCTATGGAAACATAGTGGGCAAGAAATATTTATAGTTGCTGCAAGCAATAATTTTGCAGTTTAATACTTTAAAATGTCAAGAACACATAATCTCTAAAACAAAATAAAATGGGATTTTGTTTGTTTTTCAGTGTGTATATTCACAATTTTCTGTTAAAATATATTTTAACTTCTTGACTCCAGAAAAACCAAACCAAACCAAACTAAACCAGAAAAAAACCCCCACCAAACCTTCACAAAAAAAATCAAACCCCAATATATTCTCTGGTTGGCTAAAAGAATTTTTCAGCTTTAAAGACAAATGACATCTTGTCAGACTTAGGTATGCTATTTTACATGTGTGATCATTAAGTCAACATCTGCAGATTTTTTCAAAGCTAATTAAATTAGGAATCTTTTTAAAGTGTCTGAACTCTAGTATTAATTGCAGCTACCAAAACTCTACATGCCTGATTCATAAATGCAAGATAACAAGTATCTTATATTCCTATTAAAATGAATGTTCATCCTAATTTGTTAATTGAAATAGTACATTATAATAACATATGCAGAAGCACTGGGAAATTGTCTTGGTATATATTTGATACGAGAGGTCTGATGAATTTCCATATACCTGCTATATCCATTCTCAGCCAAAGCCAGGAATTTTGCCAGAGAAACAACACGATTTATTTCATTATGTTGGTATGTTGGTATGAACACTGAGCTTCCTAACCAGGACGCACTAGGTCTCCACTTGTCCTTAGTCCTACCCAGCCACAGCATTTGAAATTGCTGCTTCTCGGTTCTGTGTTCTCTCAACACCTATGTAGAAAGGATTCTGCACAGTGCAGGGAAGGGTGTGGTGTTGTGCAGTGACGGATGAGCACGCAGGAGGAAAGGGAAAAGTGGGTGTTGTGAGGGGTGAGGAGACGGCACAGTGATAAACTCCTGTGTCCTTGAAAGGTGCTCTTAGAAGACACTAAGAACAAAATCAGTCTTGAGAACCAAGTACTGATAGCGATGCTTCTGACATTCGTCCTGCAGTTGTTGCTCTCAGATGCTCCATGACGTCTGCACCCATCCATGGTTTTGAAATGTTCCCTCTTCTCATACCTAGCTTTATTTGTCTATAAGAACTTTGTAACAATGGGAGAAAGCGCCAGCATGATTAACTATCTGGCTTTCAGAAGGTGTATACTGCTCTAAGTCTCAGGAACACAGATGGGTACTGTGATAGCTGATAGTTAAGACCTTTCTTGGTGGGCTTGAACATCTGAAAGTACAGCTGGTGGCCACCTAAACAGTGCAGTGAAGTTGAAGCATGTCTCCTTTCCCTCTCACTAATGGGATTAAGGCAGAAAAATTCTGATGTACTTCAAGGTAACATAGACTGTTGAACAAATTAAAATGTTTCCTTAAATTAAAAAAAACAGTTCCTAACTTATGTACCATGGCAGCACAGTCTATTAGATGGAAATGTTTTTTTTTAAATTCTGACTTATTTAAGTATTTGAGGAACTGCCCTACATGCTCTGCATTCAAGTGGATCCTATCTAAACATATGGGCACAATCGCACATGGACAGTTATCTCTGAGGAAATCAGAAGGGGTCCAGGAAATAGAGAGGAAAAAGTACAAAATAAAAATAACTAAGTTTCTAGTAAATTCCTTGAATGTGAAAGGAATCCCTTTTAAAGCTAGAGGGATTCTTCCCGTATAGTTCTTCTGTTTGAATAAGGGGTAAGAGCAGAATTAATCATCTAAGCTGTCATAAATTGTGTGAAAGAACAGAAATAAGTAAGACAGTCACTTCTGATGTACACTAATTCATTTTCAGGATTTTACACTGCAAATAACTGCAAAATGCTGTCGGTTGTAACAGCAAGTCAGTTCTAAGCAAGATGAAAGTATTTTACACATTATTGCATTGGATAGCACAATATGCATTTAAGGAAGACCACACCTTCTAAAAGTTCATCTCTTCCCATTCAGCAATGCAGATCCTGAAGTATTAAGAACATTAGTCAGAAACAGAGGCAAAATACTGAACAGAAGGAAGAAGAGCTCAGATTTTTTTCTCTCAGGAAAACTTGTTTATTTCTTCAGACGGCCAAGGCCTATGTATGATTTTACCATCAATCACAACAGCAACTGCTAAATGTCTGCTTTATTTAACAAATTGGAAATGATAATTTCATGATTTATATAACATTCACAGAGAAAAATGAAGGTGACATTTCTGCTTGCATATTGAAAGTGAAATTTCTGAGTGCTAAGTTTGTAAATAACAGGAAGGCTTAATGTTACAAGATTTGGATTTCTTGACAATTGTTTTAACTATGTGCTAAGTTGCTTTAGATGATGTTTTCTTATTTTTGTCATGTTCCTCATCTTGAAAATTATTGGTTTGCTCTGTCATTTCCCTGTTAGAGAATTGATTGTTTCCCTGTATTTCTGAAGATGTGCCTGTGGCATGATTTCTTTTGCTTTTTCAGTTTAAATAACGTATTTAATTAAAGGTTTCTAGAAATAAACATATCTTGCCAGCACTTTGCTAGATTGTTAAATTCTGTGTTGTTACTCATGATGAAACACATTGGGATTTTAATTGCCATTGCCATACACCATATTTTTAAAAAAAGTTTTTTTGTTTGTTTGTTTTAATGGATAAAATTATTTTAATGTGTAATGGATATCTTAATGTACTACATGTCAGCAGTATGTTCAAAGTATACAGCATCATCGGTGATTCAGTGAACTGAAACATTTTTCACTACAGCAGCAAAGTTAGAAATAACAATGTGTATTCATCACAGATATTTTAAAAAAATAAATTGCATATTAAGTAATGTACTGTGAACCAAAGCACAGAAGAGAAAGTGTGCAGCATTGCTTCTGATCTTCCAAAGCAGCTAGGTTAGGAAACACTGTCTCACACTTATTTACATGTCAGCCTCCAGCAGGATGCAGCTTGACCTCAGGTTGACTCGAGAGTCACAAGCTAAAAGGAACAGTTATGCAACTGAGAGTGGCTAAAATTAACCATGCAAAACCCCAGAAGGCTGGGGTGATGGTACCCAGAAACCATGTAAGTTTAAGGAATAACATTGCTTATTTCACTGAAAGAACTGGCTTGCTTTATTGCAGTGTCCATCTTTATTGTGCTTACAGACCATTATCTTTCAATTTTTTGACATAATTTTCTATTTGCCAGCTCATTTGTTGCAAAATACAGTATTCTTCCTGTTAGATATAAGTTGTTCTGTGAATGCCCAGGAGCCCTGCTTCAATTTAAAAAGAAGAAAAAAAAAAAGGTGGAGGAATAAAGACATAAAAATGTAGCTGGGATTTTTCTTTGAAAGCTTCAGCTTTTTATTATTATCTGTTTTCTTCAATTTAAAAAGAAGAGTGAGAAAAGCAGAATTCCTCAGCAGAAGAGTATACTCAGAAGCTGATGGGAGGATGCAGATGGGAGGAAGAGTAGATCCTCCCTTTGGCATTTTTGCCCTTTCTGTGACCAGTGCAAGATTACCTGCAGGCGGGGCATGGCAGTTACTTCTCCCCAGCACCACGTAGGAAAGGGGGAGTTACTCCCCACAATATCCACCTTCATCCAGAATCAAGACCAGAAATTTCCAGTAGGTGGGTTGGGGGCCCATGACATCTATTGAGAGCCCCTGTGAGGATGTCCAGATTGATGGAAGAACAGAGATCATCACAGGTGACTCCTCTGAAACCTGTGCTGCCATGTCAATGCGCAGCTTAGGAGTAATAGCAATTATTTACTGTCCACCAAATAGCCCTTTCTTTTCTGAATAACCTGAGATTTATCAGGTGTTTATCCAGATGCCACACTCCCACAGCCAGTAGCTGTGGCTTCTGGACTGAGACCTGTATTTCCAGTTGTGCCCTCAAAAACAAGCATCCACCATAGCTCATTACATAGTAACAGCATGGACTAATCAGAAAAAATGAAAGGGAGAAAAAGGAAATATTGCAAAGAAAAATGCCTCTTCATACAATCCAAGGACAATGCCATAAAAAAATAAAATATGACATCAGAAAATAGTTGATCAGAATTGTTACATTAGAAAATAAGCCTAACTAGCAATTCATCTAGGGAAAGGAAAGCCTACTCTGTCCATCCCTACTTTCAGACACCACTGCAGGAAGGATAAGCAACAGGATTTACCAAGCTTTGTTGTGATTACAGCCACCAAGCCTAACCTTCAGATCCAGATCTCACGCCCCAGCTTTGGAGCTGTCCTGAGAGCCCTGGGGCTTTGCTAGTGTGGGAAAGTAAAAGCCTTATGAGACGCTCAGGTGAGAGAGACAGAAAAGACACCATCAGTGCTAACTGCTTCCTTGTAGACTTGAATAGCACCTGGAACGTGAGGCTTGTATTATTTCAGTCATGTCTTCCTTACCTCTCCTTTCCTTTCACCACCCATTTATTTTCTTTCCTCTTTTTTTCTTTCACCTTCAGTTTAATAAAAGTCAGGTTTATCAAAATAAGTCGTTATCTTTTGCACGCTTCTCTGCACTGATGACCAGAAAGACTAGAGAAAACAAAATAGTTCACTGCTACTACAGGTCTCAGCTGACAAAATCTGTTATGTAGAAAGATGATGCCTTCAAGTTAACCCCGATGGAGAACAATACAAGGCAGTACAGCAGAGCAGGCAGGAGGTAGAAACAGCAACTGCACGTGGTCTGTCCCCAACTCCCTCACCTCATCCATGGAAACTTTACTGCAGGGAAGTTACTGCAGGAAACTCTGCTATTACTTTACTGTAGCACACTGCTGGTGCTCCCCGGGGGATGTTGTGTTAAGGCTGGTAAAGACCTGCACTGAGTTTGCTTTTCTCCAGCAGTAGGTTGGTTTTAGAAAAACAACCTGGGTTTTCTATCTTTGCAATACTTCTGTTTGCACTGAGCATGCTTACAAGTTGTCAACTCTGATGATAAGGGAGAGAACAGACATTACAGATCACTTTAGCTTTCCGCCCTGCCCCACCCCACCCCCCCAAAAAAAAAAAACCAAAAAAACTAGTTAGTATTTTCAGAGTCAAAACTAAGTCTTTCAACCTGGACACTAAAAGCTGTGGACAGAGGGAAACAATGTTAAACTGGAAAACTTAATTCTTAACATTTCAGAAGTTTAACTGTATTTTTGGTTCAAGATTTTGGAGTTGGTTTTTGGTGGGTTTTGTTTGTTTGTTTGTTTGTTTGTTTGTTTTTCATTTTGTATTTTGCTTCTTTCCAAACAGTCTAAAAGATTTGTAGTGGTCATTATCTGCCAAGACACTTAAAAAAGCCTACCTCCATATCTGAAGCTTCAAATCTCTAATATTGTATAGTGAAATGTTCACATAGACTGTTTTGGGAAATGCAAACACTTCCTGGAAAATGAGTATCATCCAGGGATATTAGTAAGTGGAAATTCATGAAATCCCTGACAGCAAGACATTTGTTCTGGTGTAGAGAATTATTAATTTACTGAAGTTCTGACAGCATATTAATGTTTTGTATAAAACACAGAGTACATCTGAAAACCAAAGAATATGCAAATTATAAAGGCAGATGGGAAAAATTTAAATGACATACTCTACAATATAATTAGGAGATAGTATTTAACATAAGCATATAAAGAATTTGAGCATATTATTTTCCTTTTTCCTGAATAATGTAGCTGCAGTTAAAACCTCCCAAGCTCTCAGTTTTAAGCTACCAAGTATACCTACGAAAGAAACAGGAGACTAGTTCAAAATGAAATCATGACCAGTTTTTACACTGCAAGGCAACAGATTGTAAAATCTACTTCACACTGTGAATTTGTTGTTCTAGGCCAGTAGCAGACTTTATTATACTGCTGTCTGTCTATAATATCATAGCTAAAAAGGAAAGCTACTGTGACCACAGTGCTGCACTAGTGTGCTCAGAAGTACCACCTATAAAGAGAAAACACCAGGAGCTTATTTTACTTTTTATTAGAAGATAAAGGCCTCTGTAGACAGATAGGAGCAGCTTCATGTTCAAAAGCCCTGGTCCTCACGGGAACTTCAATCACCCTCATATCTGTTGGAGGGACAACACAGCAGGGCATAAGCAATCCAGGAAGTTCCTGGAATGAGTTGATGATAACTTCCTTCACCAAGTGATAGAGGAGCTAATGA
>VXBL01005635.1:7969-44347 GCA_013400195.1 Aramus guarauna | reverse complement strand
AAAAAAAAAAAAAGAATGGTAAATACCACTTAATACTTAGCAGAATCTATTCTTCTATATAACTTCTGTAGGAACGTTCAAATTGATTTTATTTATTTAATAATATTGAGGTGACCACATAGGTTAAAAAGAAATATAAAGTGTCTCAGGCTTAGTTTCAAATACACGAAGTATTTTATCTTCTGTTTTTATTTTTTACTTCACAGTTCAAGTATTATGACATAATGATTTGTAACACTGCTGTCCCTTCTGCAAATATCTGGAAGTCTTTGAGGTCTCAGCTTTTAATATTTAATTATCAACTACGCCCCCACTGAGAAAGTTAACAGTATTTTCTAGAAATTTAAATATTTAGCTATTATAAGGAAACTAAGTCTAAAAGTTGTTTTGAAAAAAAAAATGTATTGTGTTTACGTGGGAAGGTTTTGGTAGTTGGGGGCTGCTACCCCTCTGTGGAAAGAGACCAAGGGCTTCCCCATACTGGATAGAGTGAGTTCCAGCTGGCTCCAAAACAGATCCACAGCTGCCCAAAGCAGAGCCAGTCAACAACACTGTTGGCGCCTCTGCGATAACATGTTTAAGAAAGGGTAAAAAACACTGTGCAAATGCTGGGGAAGAGAGGAGTGAGAAGATGTGAGAAAAATGTGAGAAAAATAACTCTGCAGACACCAAGGTCAGTGCAGAAGGAAGGGGAGGAGGTGCTCCAGGCACTGGAGCAGAGATTCCCCTGGAGAAGACCAGGGCGAGGCAGGCTGTCCCCCTGCAGCCCATGGAGGTCCACAGTGGACCAGATATCCACCTGCAAGCCCGTGGGAAGAACTCATGTTGGAGTAGTTTGTGAAGGACTGTATCCTGTGGGGAGGACCCATGCTGGAGCAGGGGAACAGTGTGAGGAGGAAGGAGCGGCAGGGACAAAGTGTTATGGACTGACCACAAGGCTCATTCCCCATCCCCCTGCACCACTTGAGGGGAGGAGGTAGAAAGGTTGGGAGTGAAGTTGAGCCTGGAAAGAAGGAATAAAGGTGTGGGGAAGGTGCTTTTAGTTTTGTTCATGTTCCTCACTATCCTACTCTATTTTTAATTGGCAATAAATTAAATCAACCTTCCCTACATTGAGGCTTTTATGCCTGTGATGGTAACTGGTGAGCAATCTCCCTGTCCTTATCTCAACCCATGAGCTTTTCCATGAGCTTTTCCGCCTTATTTTCTCTTCCTGTCCTGCTGAGGAAAGGGAGTTAGAGCAACCTGGTGGGTGTCTGGCAGCCAGCCAACATTAACCCCCCACATGTACCAAATGTACCTAAAGTGAGTGAGCTTTTCTTCATTACTGAGAATCAGTAAATTAAAAATCAGGGTACAGATGGTTTGAAATTAAGAAGTTTAAGGTGAAAACATTGATTACTGTAAATTTCTCACTGAAATTCAAACAAGTAAAACATGTAACATTCACCTAATCTCTGGGCATTTAACTATACTACTCTTAATATTGAACCTCACTGAAAATATTCCATTTCATTTGAAAAGCAAAGACTTTTTGGTCAACTACAGTTACCATCACTCATCACTACTGACAGCTCCAATTTTTGTTTTGGTACATTCAAGCAGGTCTTGGGGTGTGTGCTGTAGATTTATGTTTGCAGTTCATGATAGACTATTATCCTCTTAACTAATGAGGGATGTCAAAGTTATTCATGTGCAACAAAGTGTTAGAATGATGAAAAATCACAAATTTAATGATCAAGATGTCCCTGATGTTTCCTGTTTATCTGGGGAAAACAAAAAACAAAACAGAACAAAATCAAGCTGTATACACTACACTTACCATTTTGGCATAATATGCACTCATTGGCTCAGCATACTGGAGCAAAGCTTGGAATTGATTGTTCCTAGTGAAGGTGATAATCTTCAAGACAGATCCAAATTTAGAGAAAATCTGAGAAGGAAAAAACATGGACTTTCAGAAACAATGAATAATTCATGCACACTAAAAACTAGCATTTTAATACTTCATATAAATTCCTGAAAGATATTTCTTTTGTGACAGCTGAACAGAAATTGAGTGATCTCAGAATTTTGTTTCAGGTAAAAAAATGAATAAATAAAAAGAGGCTACAAAAGATGGGGAAGAAGGATAAAATCTTCTTAAAGATTTAGCACTGGCTGTTCAACTAAGAGCAGGGAAGGAGAGCCCAAAGAGGCATTTGCCCAATGTCTGCAGAGAAAGTGTGGCTAATTGAAATTGAGGTTTGAGAAATGGACTTTCACAAGTCAGTTGAGATGGGAACTGCAAACTGCCTTTCAAGGTATCCACCTTTACATTGTCTACTTCAAACAAATTCTGCAAATACATCTTAAATAGTTGATGTGCCTACAAATTAATTATGCAGACCCACTGTTCAAACTAGAAGACAAAGGACAAAAGAAGCGAGACAAAGACCAAGTTTGGGACCTATCCTTCTAATTTACAATGATTTATTGCAAACGCAGAAAAACTATAAAATGTTGAAATTAAATATATATACACTCAAAATGAGAGTCTGCACTACGTGAAGGTGTCTATACAAAAGCAAAGCCACAAAGAATGAGGAGAAATGTATAGCTATCATGCAAGTGCAGAAAAACTGTCCAAATTCACAGTGGAAGAGGAAAGGTCAATCTGGAATGGAAAGAAAGTCCAGAGATAAGAACAAGCATCTCCTGCCAGCTTATTAGGCCTAGAGTCATGGACACAAGACACACGCTCTTAACTCTTTGTGCCCAGTTTTTCAATCTCTCAGAAATAAGGTTTTTAGGCTGCAGTCATCATTTTGTGGTAGAAGATAGAACAGAAACATTTTTCACAGCAATTTAAAATTAGCCATTAATTTTCTGTTCACAAAGCACTTCCGCTTAAGAAAGGCCTAAATACAGCTTCTGAACATAGGCTTTTCCATGTTTATCCGCAAGACCAAATAGACTTTTTTTTAAGATAATTAAATTCAATGTATTCCTGTTTGGTTTTAAACCTAAAACCCACTGTATACGTCAATTTTTTTTTTCTGCAAAGATAACAACGAATACTCTGTTTCTTATAATAAATATTTTAAGGTGAATTGTGGTACAAAATGGTTAGTTTCTTGACAAGCAGTTATAACTTACAAAATATAACTGAAGTTTTAGATTTACAATGGCAAGATTGAAACAGATTTTAAGTAGTATTATTTTTTTAAGCAATTCTCATTACCTGATACAGCACTTCTAAAGTGACAGGGTAGAAAATATTTTCAACAATGATTCGAAGAACAGAACTTTGACCTGGAAGGCTACCAGCTTCAGGAGCAAGACCACTTGTAATAGCCAGGTTTCCAGACTGCGTAGCATTCACAGCTTGCAATGCAGCTTGGGCTTTCTGAAATCACGACACAGCAGAGACCACAATTTTTAAAAAAGTTCTCTTACAAAGAAAAGTGTGTAAAATGCATTTAAAAATGCAACTTTAAAAAAAAACATATTGCCTATACCTGATTATCAATTCAAATCCTACCTTAATAGGTAAATCATACCTCTTCCTTTCCCCTCCCTTAAAAGAAGTCAGATCACACTTTTGCAGAATTATGACTTTCTTTTTTAGTTAAACTGTTACTACTTTGCAATGCCATGTAGACACAATTTTGCTTTGATTCAGTAAGCTTTTATCATTCTAGAGATTTTCCAGCAAATTAGTATGATGACAATATTGTAATAGACTAACAACCAGAGAGTATAGCAAAAACTATTTGCTCTGCTTTATTAGAATTTTGTTCTCTTCAGGAACTAAGTTTTGCTGGGGATAAACTTAAAGGTGCGTATGCTGCTCTTTTTTCTGAGCCAATCTATCAGTCATGAAAACACCTGTAAATCTCACTTCTCAGACTGCCTTATTGGGATTTTGGAAGTCTCTGCACTTGTTTTTGATAGGCTTTCCTCAAGAAGGTCTTCAGACTACCTCTGAGAGCACCATGGAGAGATTTTCCTTTCTAAATGTAGTGTTAGGACTTGAAGTCATGTCTCAGTAACACTATTTCCTTGGAAGAATGACTAAACACGGCACAAGGTAAAGATGTTACCCAGTTTCAGAAACATGTAACCCTGCAAAAAAATCTGTCCTTTAGGCCTAAGCCTAGATACTACATCAGTAAAGTAGTGTTCAGCTGCACTGCTAGGGTGCCTAAAATTTAAGTAAAACTTCAAAAGGTCATTAGTGGAAATAAAAATAAAATAAAATAAAATAAAATAAAATAAAATAAAATAAAATAAAATAAAAGTAGACAATGTTTTTATAGAAGGAGAAAGCAAGTGTCATGCACTGAGTTGAAAATACTCTAAGAAACAGATACTTATTTGCAAATATGAATATAGTTTTCCTGAGACTTTTACATATACCACATCTTAAAAAAAATCTTGTTATTTTATGTATTTGTTTTTGCAGATAACAAACCAATCAATCTTGGATGAGGAAAGTGACAAATAGCAGATTGACAAACTTGCAAGATTTCAGTGACTTTTGTGTCAGCACAAATTAAAAATGAGCACTGATTTTTTGCCCCAATCACCACTTGCAACATTCTTACAGAAAACAAAATCATGATACACACATCACATTATCTAATTTATGTATCAAAATGGGAGGTCAATTCATCCAGGAATCCAAAAATCCAAATGGATTTCAACTGCAATATGACAGTTTGTATACATTGATCTTGTTGTGCAAAGAGTATTTCCTTGTTTAGAGATCAGGATTTAAATTATTAATCATTTAAATAATTTAAATCATTAATCTGCAATATTCAATTCATTTTCTTAAGAAATCAATTTTTAGTACTGCAAAACTACAAGGAAGAAAATAATTCTGGTGTTTGGCATGCAGTTACACATAAAACTGATGTTTTACCAGTGAAAACATCCATTTTATTGGACTTAGGGTTCTTATTAGAATAGATAGTTAACATTAAAAAGATAACACTATTAAGAATAGACTCTAACAACTTCAGGATGATGATTTGCTATTCCTGAGTTTGCAAGGCCATGGAACAGTGTCAACAACACAAAAGCAGGTTACACGATCCCTCACAGTAACATATCTGATAAAGTAAAAAGCTTGAAAAGAGCTGCTTTTTGGGCAGAAAGTGGTTCATCATGTGGCAGCTGGGTTTGCTCTTCCATGTGTTCTTCAGATAGCATCTACAGACCCATGATTAGCCATTAACTTAAACACAAACATATGAAATTGAAGGTGTATGTTTCTGTGGTATTCCTGCTACTATATTATGGGCACAGTAGCAGGAGAAAAAAATCAGGACTAATTATTCAGAGAAAGGTTTTAGTGGAGAAGCCATGATATTTTCTTCATAATCTGAAGCTACTGAGAGGCATTACCTAATGTTAAAACTTAGGGATGGCATAAGTTCTTGCAAAACATATTGTAAGCAACTATTTTTAAGAGGTGTAGAATATAATAGCAGGGTTATCTACAGTAGAGTGTTTAGGATTGTTTCCAGTCAGGTTTTTAACACATCTGACAATGGAGACTCCACAACCACTCAGAGCAACCCATTCCCATGTTTCACCACTCTCACAGTAAAAATGTTTTTTCTTAAGTTTAAGTGGAATCTTCTGTATTTGAATTTATGCCCATTGCCTCTTGTTCTGTCAATAGGCACCACTGAAAAGAGTCTGTCTCCACCTTATTTACTCCCTCCTCACCACATGTTTGCAGACTTGTAAGATTTGTAAGAATCCTCCAGGCCTTCTCTGCTCTCTGGCTCTCTTTGTATGACAGATGCTCCAGGTCCTTAACCATCCTTTTACTGGATTTGCTTCACTATGTCCATGTCTCTCCTGTAGTGAGGAGCCCAGGACTAGACACAGCATTCCAGATGTGTCTCATTGGTGTTGAGTAGAGGGGAAGGTCACCTCCCTCAATCTGCCAGCAATGCTTTGCCTTCTGCAGTCCAGGAGGCTGCTGACCGCCTTTGCTACAAGAGCATGTGTGCTGTCCACCAGGACTCCCAGGTTCTTCTCTGCCAAGCTGCTTTCCAGCTGGATGGCCCCAGTGTACGATGGTACTGAGGTTACTCCTCCTCAGGTGTAGGAATGGGCATTTCCCTTTGTTGAACTTAATGAGGTTCCTCCTGTCAGTCCATTTCTCCAGCTTTTCAAGTTCCCTCTAAATGGCAGCGCAACCATCTGAGCTGTCAAATGCTCCCAGTTCTGTGTTGTCAGCAAACTTGCTGAGGATGTTCCCCATCCCATCATCCAGCACATTAATGAAGATGAAGCAGTTACTGGACACAGTATCAATCCCTAGAGTACTCCACTAGTGACTGGCCCCCAGCTGGACTCCATGCCACTAGCCGCAACCGTTTTAGCCTTTCAGATCACTTCACAGTCTACTTATTGAGAGTGTATTTAATCAGTTTGTCTATTGGGATGCTATGGGAAACAATGTTGAAAGTCTTCCCAAAGTCAAGATAAACAACATCCATTGCTCTCCTCTCATCCACCAAACCAGTCGTCTCACTGTCGAAGGCTGTCACGTTGGTCAGACATTACTTTCTGTTCAAAACCCATGCTGACTTTTTCCAACCACCTTCTTGTCCTTGGAATGTCTGGAAATGGTTTCCAGGATTAGTTGCTCCATTACCTTCTCGTGGACTGAGGTAAGGCTGATCAGCCAGTGGTTCCCTGGATCTTTCTTCTTGTCCTTCTTTAAGATAAGAGAGAGATACCTTTCTTCTAGTCCTCAGAAAACTCCTCCAACTGCCATGAGCTTTCCGAGATTGTAAAAGTGACATTGCAATGACATTAGCCAGCTCACTCGGCACTCACGAGTGCATCTCATTAGGGCCACAGACTTTTGTTTATTTAGTTTGTTTAAATGTTCCCTAACAAGATTCTTCCCTACTTCCTTCATCAAGACTTTCCCATTGTTCTCAGTTGCTTGGTATTCCCAAGGGTAAGTCTTAACCACGAAAGACTGAGGAAAAGGCATCCAGTACTTTAGCCTTTTCCATGTCCTTTGTCACTAAGGCTCCCACTCTATTCAAGCAGCAGGTCCACATGTTCCCTACGTCTTCCTTCTGCTGCTGATACACTTTGAGGAGCCATTCTTGTTGCTGTTCACATTCCTCACTAGATCCACCTCCATGTGGTCTTTGACTTTCCTAACCTCATGCCTGCATGTTCAGATAATGGTCTATATTCCTCCTGGGTCACCTGTCCATGTTTCTACCTTTTCTATGCCTATTTTTTATGTTTGAGTTCAGTCAGGGCCTCCTTGTTCATCCAAGCAGTCCTCCTGACACTTTCACTTGATTTCCTGCTCATCAGGATGAGCTGTTCTTGAGCTTGAACTGCTGCACTGTAATTTTACAGATACTGGGAAGTGCCTGTCTGAAAGAAGTTACTGCTTAGATAACAACTGTCAGAAATAATATCTATCAGAATTTGACTATTGGTGTACTGGAAAGTAGGCTATCTACCAGTGTTGTGGTTTAACCCCAGCTGGCAGCTAAGCACCACACAGCCGCTTGCTCACTCCCTCCACAGTGGGATGAGGGAGAGAATCAGAAAAGTAAAAGTGAGAAAACTCCTGGGTTGAGGTAAAGACAGTTTCATAGGTAAAATAAAAGCCACGAACACAAGCAAAACAAAACAAGGAATTCATTCACCACGTCCCATGGGCAGGCAGGTGTTCAGCCATCTCCAGGAAAGCAGGGCTCCATCATGCATAACGGTGACTTGGGAAGACAAACGCCATCACTCCAAACGTCTCCCCTTCCTTCTTCTTCCCCCAGCTTTATATGCTGAGGATGATGTCATATAGTATGGAATATCCCTTTAGTTATTGGGGTCACTGGGGTCAGCTGTCCCAGCTGTGTCCCCCCCCTACTCTTTGTGCACCAGCCTACTTGCTGGTGGGGTGGTGTGAGAAGCAGAAAAGGCCTTGATGCTATGTAAGCATCACAAGCTGCTATGGGGAAAACTAACTCTATCCTAGCCAAAACCTGTACACAACTTGTTCAATTCTATCCTGTTAAATGGAAATATTATACTTACAGCCTGATTAGGTAGATTGTCAGTCTTAAGTTCTTTGTGATTGGAAAATTGAATATAAACAGGCTGACTGCGGAGACAAGGTGTAGCGGGAGTATAGTAGTTGACCATAGTAACAGCAGCTTCTTCAGAAGCCATTTCCAAAAATGCCTGCAACCAATACATAGCAGTTTTCGGTGGTGTTTTGTTTACAGGGGAGAACAAAGCATCAAAGCACCATTTATTCCCAATTCCACTCTCGCTAGAAAAAGATCATGTGAAAGTACAATACTGATTTGCTCAGCATTACAATGCATTTGTGTATGTGTGTATGTGTGCATGTTTATGGGGATATTTGATTTGTGAGGTTTCTTAAAAGGCTTTACATTGTAAGTACATTAAAGAAGAGGTGGAATCATTATGACATATGGGAAGCAATGCTGCCAGAAATACCACACTGTCAATGAATTTATTAGATTCCTGAATCCAAGCACTATTACCTAGGTAGCAGATACACATACTGACTGAAAAAGTAGGAACAGGACACTAAACATCTATCAGTTTGTGCATTATATTAACCCAGCTCAGTGCTCTTGACAATTTTTGAATGAATGCCTGTTATTTTTAGGATTTCAGTGTTTATTCATGATGTGAACTACCATCGCATCTAAAAGGATTAAAAAAAAAACTAAGCAATTTATTTCACATTAAAAAATTAACATGCATGTTAATTATTTAATCAGGCAGGTTATTTCAAGACATATGACAACATCAGTAGTCACAATGTAGTTTTTTATCATCTGTATATTTTTACATGTTTAGCAATATTATTAACAAGTTATTAAATCATTATTTAACCCAAAAGTATACTAAAACCTTCAAATAAATATCAAGACATCCTTTCACATTCGAAAATATAAAAATTTTTTGAGCTATCAATGAAATATTTAGACATTGTTGCAATCATTTCAGCCAAATGCAATACCCAAATGGTCATAACATGAACCACATCTTCAGCCTTGCTCTTATAATTGAAACATTGAAAATGACATACCTGACTTTTTCCTTTTAGCATCAAGAGGTTGGTTACTTTGCCGAAAGGGAGGCCTAATGAAATGACTTCTGCTTCAGTAACATCATTTGGAATTTGGCGAAGATGAAGGACACGTGAAGGCGAGGATGGTGATTTGTCTTCTTTAAATTTCTTCTTGTCACTCTCATTATCTAAAATATTTTAGGGAGGGGGGTGGACAAGCAAAAAAGACAAAATTACTGCAGACCAAAACCTAAAAGATATAAACTGCTGTCTCGGCACTGTGGCTTATCTATAACTCTTTGAATCCTAAGGAAGGACCATTCGTATGTAACCAAAGGACAGTTTAAGAAGACTCCTTCAGCTGTTCCCAGTCTCCACTGCAAGACAAGTGTGTGGTGTGTTTCTTTTGCTTTGGGTTTGTTTGTTTGTTTTCTTGTTGTTTGGTTTTTTTTTTTTTTTTTAAGTTGTACAGAAAGGCCAATAATTTCTTACCAAATGCCCATGTCACATATTTACAAATTGTTAATTACACAGAAGAGGGGCAAGTAGTAATTGGAAGGTAATACTTTTTTTTTTAATTACTAACTTATTTTCCTGCATGTCGTCTCAATTAGATTCACCTCCTACCTCAGGGTTTGGGTTTGTTTTTTTTGTGCATACCTGTAGTTGGAGTAGAGTTGCTCATGGTAAAAGACTTGTTATAGAGTCCAGAAGGAAGAAGCTCGTCAGGTCCACACTAAAAAATAAAAGACAAGATTACTAGTAAAAGCTGTTATAGAGAACGAGCTTGATATAAAAGCACAACAACTCCTGTAATTTATTCTTCCCAAGAACACCCCCTTTCTGTACACACCATCCACTATTGCTGTGAACTTATGTTTCAGGAAAAAATTTTCCTTCTGTCTCAGGATGTTAGCAAATTCAGGTGTGTTACACTTCTTTTATTATTTATCCTGCTACAGTTTATGTTTTAAAAGATCAAGAATAACAAATTCTTATGAAAAATGAGCAGGCTGCAGGCTCTGACTCTGCAAGTACTATGTTACTTCCAGATATGAGTGAACACACAGGTAAGGTCAGCATTTGTGACTGGATACAGTGAACCTTGAGCAAAACTAACTCATACCTATGGCACTTTTTTTTTTAAAACTTAACTCTTGTCCTAGGAATCTGATGGTGCATCACATATGTTTAGAAAAAATACTGAAAAGCAAAGAATACTGACAATATGAAGATCTAACTACTATCAGAGAAGAGTCTGAGCGCTGCAAGTTCTTCATTCAAAAATAATCACCTATCTGCCAGTTAAATCTGTTTAGCCTTTCATACTGCTCTAATATGCCTGCCAAGCACCAGCTTCAAATTGCCAGCAAGAAGCAAGGTACCACAATACCTCTGAAAAGCAGGTAAGTTCCTGAAACTTTCACTACAGTCTTCCATAAAAGCACTTTCAAGAAAAAGTTAAGACTAAGGAGGTGGTTCAACAAGACGGAGTAAGCTGATCCAAACAGCTGCTCACTACTTTGGTGGAAGGAGAAGTTCCCATTTCCCTTGCCCCAGTATTCCCACCCTGTCTTGGCCATGAGCTGTTTATTTTGCACCATCTTGGGTGCCCAAGAGATTTTCCATGAGATGACTCAATCCTCCAACCTGCCAGGACTCTATGCTGAGTTAGGTTAGTTAGTTTATCAGCTGAAAGAAGGGTTGAAAAGCACCAGGATCCAGTGCAAAGAAAGAGGTAGGGATACTTGAAGAGGAGATAGGACTAAGAAAGCACTCTTTTGGCAGCAGCAAGCCAGGATGCTGGCTTGTATTGCCAATGGAAGTTCTGCTTGTTGAGGAATGGTTTATAAGCTGTTTGTGCTTAAGGCAGCAGTTTGATTCTTTTCATCCTTGTGATTAACCATGTGCTCCTGCTGCTTCTCCAGTGTTGGGAGGGTCATTCACAACAGAAGGCTGTGACCAGGTTAGGATGCTGAAACTCCTTTTCAACCAAATTTAGCTGCTAAGGAAGGAGCACAGGTGTTAGTGTGGGATGGAGGAAAACATGACTGTGTTCATTCTCCTCTGGCAGCAGTACAGACTTATTGTTAACCATGAAAATGCATTGTAACAGTATATTTAAATGGAATATCTAATTGTGGCAAACACTCTATAAAATCATTTTTACATTAAAATAAATGAAAAATGTAAAAACTTTTTAAAGAAATTCCAATTCTAATTGTTTTCAGTTGCCACCCATTAAATCAATTTGCAATAAAAATATAGGCTAATGTAAAGAGCAGCCTATTCAGCTGAGCAATAGCTCACCATATGTCATATAGCCCAAGTTATGCTTCCTTGAACGGTCACATTTTAAATTAATCTCATTAAAGTTTGTCAACAAAATGGTTACTCCATATCTGATACATATCACTTTCTATTTGGATGGATACTGGAATGCAATTAACATCCAAATTCAGTGTTTATTTGTAGTCATTAGCAGTACCTTGAGCATGTCAGCATCCAGGTACTGTATGTCTAAAGAACATGTTTTTCTTGTAAAATGCATATCCTGCTAATTAAACAAAAGCAGCAATATATGAAAATAGGATGTGGTAGAAAGTATTAAGGATGGTCTTTTATTAAGCCTTCCCTTCCTTTTATTTACAGGAGGTCAGAAAAAAACCCACTACTGCTGTAACTCCAGTTGCAGGGGCTTTTAGCTTGTTTTTTTTTAACCTAGCATTTATTCGACAGAAGCAATGTCTACATTTTTCAGGAAGGCTGCGATAAAACTTGAGGTTTTAGCATGTCCAACTGTGTCAGCAGCCACCTTTTTTGACCAACTTGTAGCTATTTTGTGCTTTCATTATAAACCCTGGCCCCAAATACATCTATTATTATTTTGACAGATATGTTAATTTCAAGGATTTAACATGTATTCTCACAATTTCATATTTAATTTTATATGCATCAAGATTAAAAAACCCACAGCAGGCTTTTTCAGAAAACAGAAAAATGCCTAACCTCTTCCATTTTTAAAAGTTTTCTTAGTTGATTCAACTCAGGATGCAAATAAGCATCTTAGTACAGAAACCAGAATCTATGAATTTGACAAGCTTTCGACAGGTTTTGCAGAAGTTAGGAAAATGCGTTATGGTGCAATTTTTACAAACGAGTATTAGTTGTCTAGGTATTAGTCTACAAATGAGAAAAAGATGTAAATTATGAGCTGTTAGACATACATATTTTATGAAATTTATAATTTACAAGAAAAATTATTTGTTTTTCAACTTAAATATTACTGCCTGCATCAGCAACTTACAACATTAGATACTTTATATGTTTGGTACATGAAAATGCAACTGATAAATTTGATACTGACTTCTGGGCAAAATTCTTAGAGGATACTACAGAAAATATTAATTAACTGTGAGGATTTACAACAGAACACTGTGAAGAGCAGATAGATCTTAAAAACAAATGGCAAAGACCAGAACTTACTATCATGGATAATATAGACAGTCTATAAATCAACCATAATCTGAAAAATAATTCAGTTTTCTCAGAACAAGTTCTAGCACATTCCAAAAGAAAATGTATGTAACCTTCTCAAGAAGGATTCATCCTTTCTAGGCCACCCCATCACTACAGTTTCATCTAGTAATAATATTACGGGTTTGTGCTGTGAAGCAATTCCAGGTTGAAAAGACACACACACAGAGGAACACAATTCAGATGGCTGCAGCAATCTGTATTACAATTCTCTGTAGAACTGCCCTGTATCCATACAGCTGAAGCTGTAGCTTGCTGCAGCACAAAATGAATTGCTCCAGGATGGGGGGACTAAACCAGCTTCAACAGGGGAAAAAATGATAACACAACATTACAGCCTCTGGTCACGACACGTGCCTGTACTTACGCTGATACACCATCTCCTTAAGAGAGCTCCCAAGACTTTGCCTTTCCACTGACAACCATTAGCCCAATAATATAGCAGTCAAAACACAATGAAAGCTCTTTTAAACCCCAAGCTCATCACCTAGACAACTGTTTTACTTGGTCTAATAAAAGACTAGCAAGGCTTTGAGCCTCTTACAATACAGGGAACCATCACCATTACAAATGTATAACTGTCTTCATATCTTCAATTTGATACAAGGAGGATTTTTAAATGAAGATACTTTTAACTGTGTTTATGTAAAAAACCCAATTATAAAACATTAAATCAAGACATCACAGAATAATTAGCCTGCCACAGTCATGCTAAATCTAGAGCCCTTATTACAAAACTTACAACCACAAGATTTTGATTATACTTTTTCTTATTATTTGAATGCTCCACTGAAACACTATTCCAATTTATAACTTTTGATACTGATACTAAGTTACATACCTACTCGTAGAATTACAGCATATTTTTTTATTATAACATGCCCCGTGGAAGGATGTGATACAAGAGAACTATTAGGAACTCCACTGGTTTTGAAGATGGATGACCAAGCTATTGCTGAAGTACAAGAACACTATAAAGACGCTTTTCAGCATCTCATCATTTATCCAGAAGTATAACTGATAAGCCTTCCGAGTCACGGATTGAAAGCAAAAACAAATGCAATGCAAAAAATGTTCTAGAAGAATGCAAAGATAAATTGACACCATGACAGTTCTCCTGCAAGTTGAAGTACAATGTGCATATGTTGGGGATATTCTGGATCAGTAAAGGAGATAACATTTACTTCATCAGTGTGTTCCCACCACTGTTCACAGAGAATTGACAAAGAAATGGCAGAACTCAAGTTCGTGAAGCCCATTTGTTCCATCGCCTTCTGTCCCAGATAGAGCTGAAAGAGATATATTTGAAATACTTCATAACATGAAGCATTTAATGTGGCCACAAAGATCTACTACAGCCTGCTCTGGTAAAAGGTATGGCAAAGCCTTGGGTGCTGAAAAAGTTCACGCAAGTGAGTGTGGCCTAGATAGCGTGTTGCAAAATTCTTACTGAGTATTTCTACAGAGGCTAGAGAGTCCTACCATGGCCCTAGTTTCTCTCTGTATTCAAGTTTTTGGGTGGCTACTTCTTAGTTGTTCACCGTTTAAGTTCAGCTCAGAGTAGCCAAATCCTGCCTACAAAGCTACCCTGACATCCTTCCTTGCCCGCAGCGTATACACACTTGCAGTTTTACATGCTTCTTTCAGCAGGGATGTCAGCTTACACTGCCCGTATGCCATCACTACTGCTTCAGTTTTCACAGCACAACTGTCCAATATGACACAGTTACTCACCCTAAATGAGCTGCTTGCACCAATACCCCACAATGCCTCATGGCCAAAGGTGAAGAGGCAGGCAGGACAAGTAAGCTCGTCTGCCTAACCTTCCACTGATAAGCACTTCTTCTAGCACAAAGCTATGCTCACAAAAAGCTGCGCCATAGTTCTGTCTAAGTGTCAGAAGAACTGTACCAAGTACATGGTGAGTATTCCTTCTTTCAGACCTGTGGGAAATGTAGGTAAGCGGAATTGTTCAACGTAAGGATGGCTACTAGCCTGGGGCTAGAACAACCTCCTCTGTTCCCGCACTCATCCCATCATTTCAAAAACATTAGTGATCTCGTAACTTGTTAAGACTGCTTTTTCTTAAACCATAAGTCTTTCCATCTCTCTTATTTCACAACAACATTTTTGCATTTGTTTGGGATTACTACGTGGTAGCAGGTAAGGTAAGAACAGTAGAGCACCTTATAGCTAGTTCAAGTTTATTCTTTCCTTTAATTATTGAGTAAGAATTAGAAACCAGCTGCTTGGAAAGCATAATTTGATCCTTGACATTTCTTTAAAAACAGGTAAAATTTAGAGTGCCAAGTAACCAGTCTACAAAGCATAGCACTCAATGATAGGTCAATGAAATTAATTATTCTCCTGTATCTACCATGGCCAATTTCCCTGACTAAATAAGACATATTACACAATTTCAGATGCCTTTCCTGAAATTAAGTAAGCTTTTCTACGATTTTTAAATTTCTGATAGTAATATATGTTAAGAATTCTGCAATTCAAGTATAAAAAAACCTGTACTCATAGCAAAGAGGTATAGCAAACATCTGACAGTCAAAACTCTAGTTTTCAAAATTCTTTGTGAGTCACATATAGTAGGAAACAGGAAGGTAAGTCTCAGACTTTAACATACATATTTAGAACTTGTCCATTTGTCAATACTACGGCAGGTATTTATTCAGCATTACTTTTGGACTCAATAAATCCTATAAACAACCTTGTAACTTTTAGAAAGGTTGTATGTAAACAAAACCACTTTCTTGCCCCCAACCTATAACTGCAGTATTTGCCTCCTCTCTTCCTTGCTAGTCACAAATTCTTCAGTACACTTCAAATAATTACAAATAGAATGGTCTCAGAGAAACTTTAATTTAATCTGAAATATGTATTGTTTGTTTTCCTGGAAAACAGCTAGTGACCTTTCTAGGCTATTATTTCTAAGTCAATAACCAGGAAGAAAATCATTATAGCTTTTTACTATGACATAGGTAGAATAACAAAAAAGGGGGTCCAATTTTAAGGGAAAGTAATTCTTTCAAAAAAGCATCTTTCTCCTTGCATATAAATTAAAGTTTTGTACATTTTTCTATAAGGTTCTACATGGCAACAAACAACTTACTGTTCCAAAAAGGACACACATTTAAACATGGCAATTTCAAGGTATACCAGTGAAAAATTGTTGTTACATGTAAATGAACTGCTTGAATGCATACTTTATTATTTTTTATAGAATGTGATTGTGTGGGGAAAAAAAAAAAAAAGCTAAGGGTCACGATAAAAGTGAAAATTTTTCTTATCTTCTCCTTCTGCAGTAAGCTCTCTCAATACCTGTTATATTCCTTTATTCTTTCTTCCACAAACCATGTTTGCAACAGACATGCAATTCCTATTTCCAAAATGAGGATTTAATGCAAAGTACAATGCCACTGATGCCAAAAAAAAAAAGATTTCAAAAAAAGTAGAAGTAAACTGAGGGAAATTTCAAAGTCATGTATTTGTATTAAAAATAAATAAACTGACCTTACAAAGAAAAAGCTGCCATTTCAGTAAGCTCAAACAGAAGGAAATTATAGGCAATGATCACAAACAAGCAAGCCTCCTTTCCTCCACTGCAAAGACCCATCCAAAAACACTGGGTCAGCAGCCTGATCATCCGTCATCCCAGAAGCATGTTGTGCTAGGCACAGATAGCTGCTCGTCTGCAAGCTTCAATGCTCAGTGGCTCTGTTAGCAATACAGCCTGCTCCACTGCCTCTGTTATCAATTACTGAATTTCGTGCTACACTGGTAACAAGATACTGTACACTTTCAAAGAGTCACGCAAGAGTAATTAAGAAGTGAAAAGGAAAAGAATTAATCAAGTTTTAGGCTTGTTGATTTCATTAATGTAGAGATATAGGCTTCTTGTTAGAACAACAAATAATTAGTAAAGCTGCAATAGTATACACTGTCACACAAACTAAATCAGCTTTCTTAATCATGATAGAAAAATTTCTTAAATACTAAGTTTCTATGACACAAAAATAACTTGAAAAAACAGTTCCTAATGGCAGATGCCATACTGAAGTTGCAAATACAATAAAGACTCCAAAATATACTACATGAAGTATTTAGCAAGAATTTAAAATCCAGCAGTTTCAAGAACTGCATACAAAATAGTTTTAGAAACCCTCTTGTTATCCCATCTTAACTGTGGCAATGTAGATAATGAAATAGTAGAATCACAGAATTGTTTCACCATTTTTCTATAAAACAGCTGAAAAAATGGTTAATAATAAAACTGGCTACACACACATATTTGTCCTCTTGTCTTCTGTTAAACAGCTATTTCTCTTTTTACCACTATAGACTGTTTTTTAAGATTGATGCAGCAGTTTAAGTCATCCAAATTAAAAAAAAAAAAAAAAGTATTTTTTAAAACCATGTAAATACTAACTGCATTGGTTCAAATCTCATCCAGGAGTCATGTCGATTGCAGAGAGTTTATCTCAAGTTTACACGTTTGTTTTTCAGGTCAGTAGCAGGAACATGGAAAAGGAAATAAGCTTTACCAAGCTACAGCGTTCATCCTCCACTGGGGAGACTGCAGAGGATAGAGGGAAAGGAGGCAGTGAAAAGCTCATGAGACCACAGTTAGGCAGTGCCTTTCTCCCTGCTTCTCACCATGCCAGCTAGCACAGACATGTAATTTGCTTACGGCATGGTATACACCTAGACCATTTACCTTCAACAGAGTTGTCTGCTTTTACTGTTGTCTAGGTGTTATCTATCTATCTTTCATTGGAAAAGAATTTTAAAAGAATCATCCAATTCTGCTATATGGCCAAGGTCACATCTTATTAATACAAGAATCACCAATTTTATCTCACATGCTTTAATTAACACTCCCATCTATTCATAAAGTCAGAGAAACCACAAGCTGTAGTGACAAACTGCTAACTTAAAATAATTTGAAACTAGAGAGATGTCTTAAAAGTGCAAGGAGGCAAAGAAGAATCCAACTGTTCTTACACATTTTCAGGTCATCCGTAACAACAAGCATCCAGAACAGCAACTTCTGCATCCGTAGCTACCTGTCAAACCAGGTCACAGTCTCCCCATGTGAAATATTTGCCTTGCCACAGTTTAACAGATGCTTTAAAAATACAAAACACACCCAGTATACAAAAGTTCTGATTCTATAATATATATAATAGTATAATTCTAGTATAATTCTAGTGCAAAACCAAGTCCTTGTCTTTGGAATGCAATACATGTGAGGCATAAAACTGTGTCAGACTAGACTAAAAATCAATTAAGAAGCATCAAACTCAAAGCAACAAGTACTCTAGTTTTATACATAGAAAGTGGGAAAAATGTAGCTCTGACAATTAAAGCCCTGAAGGCCTGAAGTATTAAGTTTCGTTATTGCCACTTAATACTCATGTTTACCCCTCACTATAGTAGGAGAAACCAAAAACTCAGGTACTTGTCATTTAAAGAACTCAGGTTATATTTAACTGAACATTTTTTTTCTATTATTACCAGTACTCACTGACCACAAGAACAGAAAAAGTGAAAAATGTAAATTCTGAATAGACCTCAGCCCCATGCCCTAAATACAACCTAAGCATTTCTCTCCACTTTCCACACATTTTAAGAATTTTATTCCCTTTTCCCTAAAATGAAAAGGCAACTAAATATATGCCAGGTATAAATGCCATGAGTTTTTATTAAGCAATAAGGTCAGGAAGAAGGCAAGAGTCATTTTGTCCGCTTCACTCACCCAAGCCTTTGTCTAGGAATAAGCAAGGGCTCAGTAACAAAAAGCACTTTTAAAATTAAGAGCTACTCAATCATTATTTGAATTAAGTAGGATTTTTTTTTTATAATATATAACTATAATACCATGTGGTTTTTTCCTTTTACAGAGACAGTTTGCATCTGTCGTCACCAATATTAAGGTATACAATTTGGCTACTTGTTAAAATATTTTCCTGAGAAGGTGAATTGCTGGTTTCAGTTTTTAGGATGGAGAGTGGGAGAAGGGAATTTGAGTAATTTAATTGCAGAATCTAGTCTTTAAAAGATGCTGTAAATACTGCTTAAATGTACCAAGAAAATATATATCTAACAATGTTACTATCCCATATACATAAGACTCCTAAAACATCTGTTCTGATGAATGTAAGAGACAGATAATTGAGCAGAAACCTAACAATTCATTCAGACTATAATTCAGAAATAACAGAAATTTATTCATACTAACACTGGAGCTGAATTTTCTGATGCAAAGTCTTCAACAGAAATACCAGCTTAGGCTCTTCTTACCACACAGTTCCATCTGACTTTCTCACTGTGAACCTAATAGACAAGCTAATTTGATGAAAAAAATAATCCATGATCTTGTATGTAGCAGAATCACAGAGCTATGTCTGCATATCTGATGACATGGTTTGACAACACATCCCAGCTGAATTAATGGTTTATCACCACAAAGGTGAATAAGTAGCTCACTGAATTATTTCCTATCCCTCTATTCCACTCCATTTTGCCAAAAGGGAAGCAAATTTTATTTGCAAATCGTATAAAAGACAAACTCCTCTCCAAAAAACATTGTTATTTAAAATGAAAAAAAACCCAAACCCAGACAATCTAATCTCCTCAGATGAGCTGAATCTGGAGGTCAGAGTAACAGAAAAGAGACTCAAACAAGACTTCATTTTTTCAGCATCATTGAAAGTGCTGCATGTTCTTTTGTGAAAACATATCCTCATTGGTGACGTGGTGCGAAGGCCAGAACAAGCAGCAATGCAAAGGGGAGGAAGTTTTGTCTGCTTAGAATTAATAACAAAGAGGTCACGATACACATAGTGCATTCCATAGTGGAGACAAGAAGTAGTTATTTGTTAAAAATGAGTTGCTAATGTCTATTTTTCTCTGAGCAAGAGATATTTACAGTCAATCTGTAATTTACTTCTTCTAAGAGGAGCTTTCTTCCAAAAAAAAATTTAACAACTGTAATACTTGCATCATTTACTTGCTTACTTCTAACCATTCTTTAAAGAGACAGACTGCATTTTTTTTCCACAGGAAAACTAGCACCATGAAACTACAAAATTTAGGTGGAGAAAAGACATTGTAGTTTTATGGGGGTATCACCAGAAAAGTTAATACCAGGCTTCAGCCTCTCATAGTCTGCCTTATCTCAAAGCCATAAAAACTTCTGTGTCCTTTTTCTACTATGATTTTTACAGGAGGATAATCAGAGGAAAATACTGTCGCAGATACAAACTTTGTGGTGAGCATCATGAATACCAGGTTACGTTTGGGAGATTTTAATGACTCGCACACAAAATCTAATTATTATAGCTTCACTTTCATATCAAGCCTGTCTCTTGAAGCAATCAAACAAATGAGATCAAATTGTTCTTGAAAAAAGATCTCCTAATGCTAATTCAGTTTGGTTCATGTATATTCAACAGATTTGAAACTTGATCTGTTTAACTAAGAAGTATTTAAAAATGAAGGTATTTGGTCACTTTATTAGCATTCCAGTTCCTATGTAAACTGAAAATATGAGAATACACTTATTAGGTCAGTCCAGAAAAAAATCTAACACTTCTAACAGGTGATGCCCAGGAAAGACTTGAAGAAGAAAACAAGTATACAACAATATTTTCTCAAAATATTCTCCCAGATCCACACAAACATACATGCACACAAACACAAGTTAACTGAAGTAGAAAAAGCCACATGATACATATCTGAAAGCAAGAATAAGCATTAGAGATACGAACAACGTGGTAAACACTTAGTGAATGTGTTAATACAATATATCCTTCACAGTAATTAGTCATACCACACAATGAAAATCAGCATCTAAGTAAAGGAAAAAGTATAAGTGACATTTGCCTTTAAAACAATTCATCTGTGAACAGGAAAATAATAGTTTTAATCATGATTTAAAGTAGACATTTTAAAACAACCCATGCTGAATGTCAACCAAACTTCCCTTTAGGTGAGGGAGACTAATAGCAATAAGCAAATAACATATGCCTGCAGCAGAATTCACTGCACAATTCACTGACTTCTAGACTGCCTTCTCAAATCTTATGGCAGTTAGTCTACAGAGTAAGGTTATATTAATGTACAAACCAAGCTCCAAGTAACAAACCTTTATATTTCTGGGGCATACATTCCTTAGGTATTCCTTATTGGTTTTGACCTCATGCAACAGATTGCAGGACTAGAGGATACAGGGATATACATAACGTAAAAAAATGTTTATAGGCAAGTTTTTGTCTACTTACACAGTACATGCATATTTATCTTATTATTTTCTTGAAATGCAATTTCAAGCCTGCAATAATTGTAAGTGACCATTTTAACAAATGCCGAGTTGTTTTTCATGGTATGATATGTGGGAAAACCACACTTCTCCCCTCCCCAGAATACCAACACAAGCTTCAAAATATTTGCCAAGAATGAAACCTTAACAAGGCAGATGATATTACACGGGCTCAGAGCAAACTGGTAACAGTTTCAGCTTCATAAACCACAGACTTCAAAGTTCTATGGTGTCACAGTTTAGGTCAGGACAGATTAAATGCATTAATTAGTATGCAATAACTGTTTCTTTAGTCCCTCTGTGAAAGAGTGATTATTAATGCAAACAGCACTACTAAGTGTGGTGTTCTACAGAACACTACAGAAAAGTGCTTTTTGTTACTTCCCCTTTCCTTGCTGAAAGGAGCAGTATGCACCAAAAGGTCAGACTTTGGGGCCTTCAACATCACTCTAATTACTTGGGTGATGTCAGCTCAGTAGGCCAAGGCACATTCCACCGCTACTCAACACCTCAATAGTTCTCATTCGTCTGACAATAAGTAGTAAGAAGTTACTCACATCTTAAGTTAAACGCCTTCTGCAAGGGGCAGATCTCCATAAAGAGGACTGTAACAGCCGTGGTTAAGATTACAAGTGCTCCCAACAGTATGACAATGGGGAGAGCAAGGAAGGAGAACAAAGCATTAGCATTTGGACTCCAGACAGATACTGTATCTTAATAACATGCTTCAGCTGCAGTGGCTATGCTATGAGCAGTCTCAAATATATTCCCGGGCCAATGCAGCACTTTGATTTCTGTCTCCTGGTGAATGTCTTAGGCACCCTAATGGCTTTGTGATTTGTGACTTTAATCCTGCTTAGTTTTGGAGGATGCTGTTCTGCAAGCCCTTCAAGATACAAGCAGTTTCCATTTATACACCCAGCCCAGATCTTTGTTGATTGTGGTGATCTGTGCTGCTTGGTCCTCTTGGTGGTTGTCAATTTGTTTTCCAGTGGTCTCTTCCCTTTGAAATATAGGCATTGTCATGTTGCACCTGTGCACTGAGCTTTTCCAAATCACATGTGCTCTTCCCCCACAAGTTAGCCGTTCAAATTCGCTTTCCTCATCTCTGCCAATTCTTGATTCCAATATGTGAGCCAGACCCAAAGGGCTATGGCAACCACCCAAGCATCAGTATACAGACATAACCCGGGCCACTTCCTCTATAACATTACATCAGTGGCCAGTCTTGTGGCTCAGACTTACAAGAACCGATTTGATTGTCCTTCATGCATTTCTACCACCAGCTGAATGGGACTCCAAAGACCACCTTTCCATCTTCTCTAACTGCCAATAATGTGACAAGAACTATCTGTGTAGAGGGCATATAGCTTGTCATACTCCAGAGTTTCTTGAGCGTGGAATAAGGCCCCATGGATTAGACCCCAAGATCATGATTATAGGGCCATTTTATCAGCTCTTCTGTGAGGCCTCGATGTCCCTGTTTCCCTATCTGATCCCACTGGGTAAACAGGGCTGTCCATCAGGGAAGGTGGAACTTGCAACGTGATGAGTTGAAGGATCCAGTACCAGAAGCCAAGGGGCCAGCAGCAGTTGTGACTACATCCCCCATCACTGCAGATGCTGCCCAGATTCCCTCATAGATGGCTCATGTTTCTTTTTCTGTTAGGATCTAGTTTTCTCAGGGTGACAGCAGCCTTGGCTCCAGCATCCGAGGAACACTCCTGTTTCTGTGTGCTTTCTGCCATAAACTCCCCTAGCTTGACTGGTCCCCTACTAGTTGTATATAGTACATTTCAGACATTTGGACCCATTTGGACAGGGCTCAGCCCAAAGGCATGTGCAATTTATTGCTTTATCTGGTCAAAGTCCTGTTGTTGCTCAGGCCCACTCAAGTACATTTTTTTCCTGGTGACTTGGAACACTGTGTTCATGAGCTGACTTTGTCTGGGTATGTATATTCACCAGAATCCTACCATTCCAAATAAAATTTGTTTCCTTTTACGTTCATGAGTGGAACAATTGCCACATTCTTATTAATCATGTCAGTATGAAGGCAGTGGTGGCCATGTTGCTATTTGACACACAGAGATTGTATTTCTAGTCCTGCAAGTCCCTTCACCTTATACCTCTTTGATTGCAAATCCTATATTCAGTTCAATTCCAACTATCCTTGTTATCCACACCTTGGGCTGTGTTTCCCTGTACTATGATGCCATCAGCATACTATAAATGATCTGGAGCGCTGTCCTCCTCCAAATCATTTGCATAAGTCTGTGACAGATACTGGAACTATGCTTCTACCCTCACGGCAGGTGGTTCCAGGTGTATTGTGCTCCCCTCCAGGAAAGGCAAATTGCAGTTTACACTCAGGGGCCACAGAAATTGATACAAATACATTAGCTATGTAAATGGTCACATACTAGGCAATATTTTTTTTTCTTTTTGCTTTGACTTCATACTTTGGTTCTAGCACACCGTTATATACATTGTTCAGACCTCTATAATCCATGGTTAATTTCCAGTCCCTGTTGGGGTTTTGCACTGGCCAGATAAGGCTGCTAAGGGCAAACAGGTTCACATAACTATTCCTTGATATTCTGCTTCCATGGTAAGATGATTTATGGGACAGGCTGAGTATCTCATGCAACAGACCAATATACCTGTTGGTTTGATATCGTTGTCAGTGCACTGCATTGCAGCTGGCACTAATGGAGGTGACAGCTGTAGCAGTCCCAATGCTGACTCTACTCCCGCAATGACAGGCAGTTAACACAGCAAAGTATTCTCACATATATCCACAGCAGCTATGTCAAATGCCTATGGTGTCCTTACGGGTCCTTAGCATGTCCACTCCTTAAAATGGCAATGCCCAAGACAAAAGGGTCACCAGATCCCATCCCCACTTAGCAGTGCTTCCAGTTTCTTCTAGTAAGGCTGAGTTTGGCTTTTAGCACACAGAGCTTCCACTGGCCTCTGGTGACTCCTTTGATGATGACTTGCACTTTTCCACTCAGTGGAAAAGGGAACAGAGTGCATTAAACCCCTGTGTCCACCAAAGCTTGACGTTTTCTGGGTAAATGCGTGCCAGGCCACCAGACTCACAGTCCAGTAAATTCCATTATCCCCTGTTAACATCATCATCCTCAGCTGGCTGGGGGCAGAACCTCCCCTACTGGATGTTTACCAAAGTCAGTTCCTCTTGGAGACAGATAAAGGAGAAATGTTATGCTGGTGGGGCTGATGGTGTGAGGCCTTCCTCAGCCTGTTGTGTCTTAGCAGCTGTCTGTCAAGAAATTACAAGGACAAGCTTCCCCACAAAGGATGAGGAGCCAGGAGCAGAGAGCAGTAACAAGGTCAGCAAATCAGCACCCTATCTCACAGTACCCACGTGAGGCAAGCAAGGACAGTGCAGGGATGGTAGTCACATTCAACTGAGAGCATGGATCTTCTGACAAGCCTATAGTGACAAGGCAAGTCCACAGTCAAGCTGGGAAGCCAAGGCAAGATCAGGTCCAGTGAGCCTAACCAGCACCAGATACAGTCCAGTGATTGCTGTGCAAGTCCACAGCAACAAGATAGGACCCAGGTCAAGCCAAGAAGTCAGTCTGTGGGTCAGGGTCTGGACCAACAAGGTTCTCAGCCACCCACAAGCATGGCTGTTACGGAGCTGCAGACAGGCACACATAGAACATCGCCTGGGCAGTGTCTGAAGGCCTGGGCTCAAATAGAGCCCATGGGCAGAGGGTGTGGATGGAAGCCTCTGCAGAGGCTCCTCAGGCTCATTAAGACTCAGGGGCCTGACAATGTCTTTCTTGCTACTTGGATTCATGTTCCCAGGTAGCCAACTCCTTGGTCATCCACATCTCTGTTATTGGACATAGACCCCAGCCACTACACCTCCCGGTTATACAGATCTAAGCTACTGGCACACACATCCCAGCATTGTAATAGTGAAGTTAATTGGTTTTCCTCTACTATTCATATATAATAACTTTAGATCACTATTTAAGGGTCATGTGGTTTCAATTTCTCACCTCATTAGTGGGTTTTTTGTGACTTTTTAACCCTTCTCTCAGTCTATCAGAATGTACAGCGAGAAACAACCTCTTCGCATGGATGCCAGGAGACAAAAAGTTGAGACACTGCTCAGATCACAGCCACACAGCCTTGACTCCCTATTTCTTCAAGCTGCTCCTTAACAAACTCACACTGCTTCTCCCCTTCTTGCCCCCAGAAGTATAGTCTTATACCACAGATGCCCCAGACAGCATAAAGAGGATTTGCTACAGTCACTATATACTAGGAGTTTCTGAATGATGACAGAAAATGGGGAAGGAAAAAAGCCTCCATTACTGGTTTGTGTGTTTCAAGATGTTAGTGCTATCTTACATACACTATAAACACTATCAAGTAGGAGTTAGTGTTATCTTACATCCAACATTGACATATCATACTGAATAGCTAGTGTTACCATTTGTATGAGTTAGCATCGACTATATACACTATTAGCACACCTCATGTAGAAGTACTACGTACGCTTCCTGCTATACCACTGACTCCTCACCCAAATAACTCACCCAGCAGCTGTAAGTGGTCTCAGCATTGTGGATATTCAGACAGCACCACTGCTGTATAGTCCTCTTTTCACAATCCAAAACCTCCCTCAAATCCATGCCAGCTTTTTATTAATGACATGGCTTAGGTCAGGACAGACTAAACACTAGCATTAATTAGTATGCAATAAATGGAATCATGTGAAAGAATGTAGGGGTTTTTTTGCCTCTGCAAAAGAGTGATTATTAATGAAACTAACTCTACAATATTACAGAAAAGTGGTTCTCCCTACTTCTACCTGCCTTGCTGAAAGGAGCAGTGGGCATCAGAAGGATTAAGGTGCAGAGCATGTTGGTTCCAACCATACAAGCTTGATCCCAGACGTCCCTGAGAATCCTCCATGGTCAGGACTCCCTAAAGACAGAGGACAGTACCTTTGTCCTTCAGACTGAGATGGGTGACATTTACAGACTCCCAACCTGAGGGACTCTGTGCTGGGCTTAAACATGGAATGGAAAACATGTATAGAAAACAAATTCTGCCTCTTCCACCCTTTGTGATAATGCTTATATGTACTAGAAAGTGGCTTTGGTATTTGGTTTACTTGGTAATCACAAGTTAATCCTCTTCCTCCCCTTCTCCTGGAAATTACCCTGCAGTTGTCTTTACAAATTTAAGAAAGAAGCTCAGTGTTTTTCACATCCAAGAGTCTACTTCAGCCTTTGCTTATAAGGGCTTCAAATATATACGTAGACTTACACTGGACAGTTGAATTAACGTGAAACATTATTAAGCAACACTTTCAATTATGAAAAGCACCATTGCTATTTTTTGTAACATGGAAAAATCATAATTGATAAAAAACTAAGAAATTATATTCCCTGAGCCATTTAACTTTTCAGCTAAAACATTAAAAGAGTTAACTGTTTTCAGAGACCTGCATAGCTACCCTAGTAAGCTAAAATATCAAGTAAAATAGATTCAGCATGCTAGTGTGAGCTCAGATGATGAAAGCTCTATGCAGACTACCAACACAAGGAATTTATACTCTCTAATGCTCCTGGACAAAGATCCCTGACATTTTGAATAGAAACTTCAACTCTCCAGGTGTTCTAAAGCTGTAAGTATCATATAGTACATACCTCTGCTTTATATTATGACATAAACACTGATTTCTCTACCCCTGAAGATCTGCAAAATTGTGTAAGTGTGGGAGCAGGAGAACAATAGCAGTAGGTTATTCCACAGAATTTTCATTTGTTGACTCTTCTGTAAGGCAAAGACTAATTTGCCTTTTATGCTGTACCTTGTGATAAAAGCATGACAAAACCAATCAGCACCATAACTTGATAAGTGTATCATTACCATTGCCTTCTCTTTCCAATCCTGACAACTACTCATGGAGGCGGGTCAATACTAACTTCCACCTTACTTTTTGCTGCCTTTAGTGGAATGACACACTTCCCTATCTCCCACAGATTTTGGAACTACTGTTTGTACAGGAACAGTGTTTTAATGGTGTGGAACACAAAGGAAACTAAAGACAGCTTAACTCTCATCAATTTGCTCCTAGTGCAGCAGGTAGAATTCAGCAGTGTTCTGCCACTATTACTGATTTGAAGGACAAGCAAAGAGGAACTACTTATTATCTGCACTTGTCACAGAACAGCGTGACACAATCTCAGTAACTGACATGACTCCTTTGCATCACTATTAGTTAGTGTATTTGGGATATAAGACTACACATGGGGAACTAAACAATCCAAAAAAAACAGTCAAATTGAAGTCTCAAAATTAACAATGTTAAAGTAACAAAGTGATCTGCAGATGTTTTTAATACAGGCCGTTTTCCCCTTCCTGACAGATTGCATTTATATAATAAAACAAGTATATTTCATGCACTTCAGCATTTCCCTTTTAAAAATAATTTATTAGTAAATATGACTAATATTAGTAATTTAGCAATTTGCAGACTCCAGGAGGGACAAACATACTACTGAAAGCCTTTTCCACACTTCTTAAGCAACACTTTGCACACTAATTCAGGTTGCAATAAAACTGATTAATTTGAAAATAATTATCTGAAATTCAGAATAACAACTTACATCTTGCATGTCTCTTATGTCATTTTCCAGCGTACTAATATAGCCTATTCATACTTAAAGCAACTAAAACACTCATTTAGATGTTGATTTCCTCAAATTTATTGAGGTGCATTCCCATTTAGAGAGAAGAATATCTTTGTTATGGCAGCAAAGCAAAAAAGTTTCTGGTTTGTACACTAGGAGAACTGCTAAGCAAACATCACCAATATCAAAGACCTCTCCCTATACATACTAGAGTTTGTTAATAAGCACAGTAAAATGTAAGGTCCAACTATTGCTTCCCTAAGTTTGCACAAATGTGAGTGAGCACATGTAAAAATTACAAATTACACTATTTCTGCATCAAAGAAGTTTACACTCAAATGAGGACATGGCATAGAACTCCATTACAAGCTGGTGTATCACAGGAGTTCACAGTTGAAGTTGGCATGAGCCAAACGTAGGTTGTCATCTAACAGTTTGCTATTCACTTAAACTGAACCATAACGTGTGTATTGGGTTTGCACGGCAAAGTTTTTGGTGGCGGGGCAGCTACAGTGGTGGCTTCTGCAAACAGCTGCTAGAGGCTTCCCCTGTGCCCAACAGAGCCAATGCCAGCCGGCTCCAAGACGGAGCCACCACTGGCCAAGGCCGAGCCTATTAGCAACAGTGGTAGTGCCTCTGGGATAACAGAGTTAAGAAGGGGACGGGGGGGGGGGAACCCTAGGAGCAGTTGTTGCAGCCAGAGAGAGAAGATGTGATAAAATTTGCAGACACCAAGGGCAGTGCAGAAGGAGGGGCNAGAGTGTGAGGAGTCCTCCCCCTGAGGAGGAAGGAGCGGCAGAGACACCGTGTGATGAACTGAGCACAACCCCCATTCCCCATCCCCCTGCGCCGCTGGCGGGGAGGAGGGAGAGAAATGGGGAGTGAGGGTGGGCCTGGGAAGCAGGGAGGGGTGGGGGGAGGTGTTTTAAGGTTCGGATTTATTTCTCATTGCTCTACTCTGTTTTGCTTGGTAATAAATTAGATTAATTTTCCTCTGAGTCTGTTTTTCCTGTGACAGTACCTGGTGAGTGATCTCTCCCTGTCCTTATCTCCACCTAGGACCCTTTCATTGTATTTTCTCTCCCCTGCCCAGCTGAGGAGGGCAGTGATAGAACGGATTGGGGGGGGGCATCTGGCCGCTAGCAAGGGTCAACCCACCACAGTGTGACACTTCAGATTTCTACAACTACGTTTCTTTTATTAGAGAACAGAAAAAAAAAATCAGTAATGCTAAGTCTGCATCCAGATGCACATACATCTTTAAACTTTCAGCTGTCACATTTAAGAACGACTACTTCAGAATTTAAAGTAAGATACAGCTTTATGCAGTAGTAAGTCCAAAACAGACATCATGACCACACTCCACAGGTCAGAACACCATAATGTTATGTATTTTGCATTTATGCTAGAAACTGGGCAAGAACCTAAGGAAACAATATCTTCCTCTTGAAATTGCATATACCATCAATATGCAATTTGAAGATGCTAGGAAGTAAATTATTAGCTTATGAGAGAAATTGCACGCTTCCTGTACAAATCATGCCTTTCTAAAGGGTCAGTATTACAGACTCTTTTCTCCTCCTTTAGGTTCTTCCCTCTACCATATGATGTGCAGACTGCTGAAATAAATTGGGTCACTGGGAGAGGCTGCAGTGGAACTAGGAGAGCAAAGTAGTAAAATAAACCATCAACAAAAGCAACACATTAATCACATGTGATTATCAAGAGCTGTAGAATTAGTGTGACAAGTTTTTAAATTAACATAAACCATGTATTTTTATTCTTAAAGTATGAAATATCTTCACTTAGTATGAAGGCTTTAAACTCATCCTAAAGGACAAGAATCTATATACAACTTTAAATGCTCCAGAGACCAAGCAGGTATCATGACACAGAGGCTGCTCTGAAACTGTGCATCAAAAGGAAGATGACAGATTTTCTTTGTAGCATCATCACTAATTTATGATTTCAAATAATGTTGTTTTCTGATAGTTTAAACACAAACTTCTCTAGCAATAAAGATTACTGCCTATGCCTTCTAGTTAGTTAATCATTAAATAAGTAAAGATCAAAATTTAAATTTTCCTCATGAGTTAACACAGGCTTTTTGTTTCAAGACAAAGTTACTTCAATATATTAGTTCCAAATATATTCCTTTTTCAAAGAATGAATAGGACATTCAGTACAATCCTTACTAAAATCTTCATCTTAATTCTTAATAAGCAACAGAATGTGTGTGCATGTCTATAAATAAATGGCATACAGAATGAAGCCCTGCACAGTGAATACATACTTTGCCTTAAATTTGTTTTTTCACTTGAAGTCATAAATGTATCTGTATGATGTCATATTGTATACAGCTTTGTACCATTTTATGCTTTACTATGCACAAGTCGGAAGATGCTTACATGATGCAAATATCCAGTAACCTAAATAAACCATCAGTAAGCTGTCTCTTTTGAATTTAGTCAGAAGAAATTTACCTAGGCTTATACAGTGCAAAAGTCCCATTACTGGACAATCTGGTTTATAACTTATTATTATTAAAGGTTAAAATTGAGAACAAAATACAGCTAAGAGAAACAGAACAAAACCACAAAGCTTATGACTATCAATATGGTATCAGCAAAAAAATGGGAAGGTTTATAATAAAAAAAGTAACAAGTGTATATGAAAGATTCCTACCTTGAAATGGCTGCTCAAAGGTCCGTAACAACACTCTACAAAGAAAATGAATAGAGAAAATGGAAGATGTTAGTGAAATGCTGCAAAGGTAATGGTAAATAGGTTAAATAAATGAAGAAAAACATTGTTACAAAAGTAAAAATGTGATGAGGTGTGGACTTCTTTTTTTTCCCCCCTTCTGCAAAGGAAACAGTTTAACAATGCACAGAATGGAGAAAATAAGAAAATGACTGGCAGGATCACAATACCAATCAACAAAAATTCTGCAGAATTACTATATGAAGCATGCCCTTTTTACCCTTTGTTTTTAACCCTAGTTCCTTCTGGAAATAGAGAAATGCATAAATACTGTATCCTGGAATCCTGTTTATCAGCAGCTCTACCTCTTAGCATGAAAGACATCTACTTTTGTTACTTTGATTTCTATTGTTCTGCAGAACTAAATATACGTAACTGAGTTTAAAAAAATAGTATTTGGGAAAAAAAAAATCTCACTTCCCATGTATTCAAAACCCACCATGGATCCATAGGAAGCCACCAAAAAAGATTTGTACAAGTTTGCTAGCATGGACAGAAGCAAAAACAAGTTAACAGATCACTTACTTTTGAGTTCAAGAAATTTCCTCCACAGAAACTAAGTTTCCACCACATCCAAGGCCTTATACTGTGCACTGAATAACTTTACAAAAAATCATTATGGATTTCAAACTGACTGTGTTTTGGTAAAGGACAAGTAACCAAAACAAGGGGGAAGGAACGGACGTGAAGCTAGAGTAATTTTCCTGGTAACATAAGATCAGAATATATAGCTTGTCTGCACACATGCAACAAAAAAGAGAAATTAGAGACTAGAAAATAGAAACAGGTGAACTGACAAAGGAAGAAAAGAGTAAGAAAATGAATACACTATAGTCAGTAGTAAAATGAGAAAGTGAACAAGCAAAAAACCCACAGAAATGGAACTGGAAAGAAAATCCTAATCAGGTTGAGCAAACTAGGTAGGAAACAAAGGCCTAACAAAACCAAGAGGGATTACATATAATTCATTAAACTAAGTCACCTGGCATTGTTACAAGTCAGTAAAATGCTCAGGTGCTATATTCATTTAAATTGCAGTGGTCTTTGGGGTTATTGTACAGGCAACATGCATTTCATGCTGACTGCCAAATAGTATTGTAAGTGCTTCTAGCCTAGAAAATGATATTGTTAAAACGCTGAGGGCATATAGAATCATTTAGGTTGGAAAAGACCTTTAAGATCTGTATCTCATAAAGGGTTGAAGCTTAGTTTACACACTCAAATGCAGCCCTTTAAGTACGTTGTCACTCTGGGCAAGTGCATAAACGTGCTTTGAATGGTCCCTTTAAGAATGTCCAGTGGCCTGCTCTTCATTACAAACGTCCTTCTCATGTGCCACTGCACACGTAGCTACCATGCCACCTAAAGGCAAGAAAAAGGGTTATCAGTCCCTGATTTCTCCACAAGGTCTGATTCCAAACCAGAAGACATGGCAAGATTTGACTTCTGCCTATACCCAAACTGGTTTTGGATCATCTTTATTCCCATGGTTAGTGCAACCCACCTCCAAGGGGATAGGAATGTTTTGTTTAAATGGTAAGATCCTAGTAGGGAGCACTGACCCCACCATGGAGCATAAGTATGCAAACATTATTTTGATTCCTTTGCTTCTGTTATTCATTACAGAGAAAGAATGATCTGTCTTCTCCTTGACTTTAAAGGCCACTATAATACATCATGTCTCTGAATGAATAACGGCAGCAAGTTAAATTACTTGTAGCACAGTGTGATTAAGAAAGTTAATTGCAAGTATAACGGTTAGATCATTGAGACACACCAACATTCATTCCATTGGCTTTCACAGGAAATTTAGGATGCGGTTTCCTGGTCAGTTTAAGCTGATCTAAGGCTGCTCTAAGTAGAGGCAGTCATGTCATTCCCCACTCCTGTATTTTCACAGCTCCCCCTGCAGTGACTAACTGCAAAGCAGCATGGTACCAGAATAATTTACTACGTGGTTCACGCACTGTTGCTACAGCTACAGCACAAGGGAGGTCCACAAGTGTGCTGCCGAGGATGGTGCTGCTCTTTTGGCAACAGTCCTGAGTTTGAACAACTGCAGCTGACAAGGAAACAGCAAGAGCAGGGAAGAGTAGTATCAACAGGATACTTTTTCCTTTTCACCTACCCACTCTGCAACACGGCATCAAATATGCTGCCTCTTACTCCAACAAACAAGTCACATCCACAGACCTGAAAAGGTAGGCTCTATTTTCACATGCTGAAATGAGAGGATGAGGGTGGGGGTGCGGGAAAATCTCTCAAATGCAGTATTCTATAAAGATTGTACAGCAGAAAATGAAATTATAAGTATAAAGGATATACAATGGTTAAAAGCAGGAAAAAAAAAAAAAAAAGGCAAGAGTGCAATTCCATGCAACAGTTAGTGAGTGCAGAAGAAAAGAATTAAGAACTGTACCTTGAAACAGCGTCTCTAGGCGTACTTTTAGTGCATAACTAACTCTCATCCTCACTTCTGGACACAATATTACGTTTAATCAGGTTATCCTTTAAAGGAAAGTTGACCTAAACACTTGTTCTTATCACTTAATACATCCAGAGGTGCTTCAGCTAGCACAGGATTAGTTTGGCAGAAAATTTGAGAAATACTGCCCAGGAGGATCCAGCATACTTAACTGCCTGTCTCCCCCCCCAACAGCGTACGTAAGCAGATTAATTTTCTTGTCTTTCTACAGACAAAATCAAATAAATAGTCATTTGACAACTGGTAAGAAAACTATGTGATTGATTTATATTTTGCTATTTTCATCTTTCTGAGTGTGTAAGATGATTCCCATTTCTGGTTATATCAGACATTAACAGTAAACAAGTTTGTTCAGTGAACAGCAAGCTCATAAGAAGAGATAAATTCATTCATACTAGGATTACATTAGATATTTTTCACAAGCACATAATTCAAAGTGGGTTAGAAACAGATTTTGATGAAGGAACTACATGCGAGAAAACATAAGCTATGTAATTCTACTCTATGTAGAATATAAATAGCAAAAAGGCTTGTGAGCCAGAATCCTAAGGATAACGTGCAAGTGGTTGATGTCTCTAAGAGCTTGAACATCATCTTGCAGAATTCAGAAGCCTTGTTAAATCTGAAGATTTGATCTGGTACTAGAGTGGCTGAATTTAACTTGCAAATATAAATTCAACTGCTGTGCATACTGCTGTTCCTGATTTCTTTCCTCTTACCAACCCACAAGGAAGTCAGTAACCTCAGTTAAAGAAAAATGCACATATATAGACATATCTGGGCTGCCTTCAACAGTCAACAAAAATTTATAGTTCAGACCATTACTAATTTCTTTGAATTTAATCAGTTTAACTTTAATAACATTTCCTCCAAATGCAATAATCTTAAATAAAGAGCCAATTTCTTGCCACAAAACAGTGAAATTTTTATACCTTTCTGGAGAATTTTCCTGATCCAAATAAAAATGGTTTATCCAGGTTTACCTTTCTGTATGCTTACCCTTACTAAATATAAGTTTCGGATCTAAATTAGCATCAGCATCCAATAGAAATAAATTACTCCCTGTATTTAATTTTCATATTAGTACCAATGAAGTGCAATTTTATTTCTTTTACTCTTCCTGTTTTATAGAACATTTAACAACAACAACAAAAAAAGTCACAAGCTGGTTTATTAAAAGTTTTAACTTGTTTTACTTTAAATTCTTCATGCTAGGGTAGTTTTAACCATTCACAGTCTTAACAGCTCACATCTTCAACTAACAGTTTGGAGACCCTGCAACCAAGTCCAATTATCAGAAAGTACTTAACATCTTCTAACGAAAAAAAGAACACCCCAAAACCACCCCAGAAAAACAGACCTTCCTGAAGTGTCACAGGCAGCATCTAACAACTCAGAGAATACTCAAACTTGCAGATATCATCAACCACCTGTATTGTTACTGAAACACCTAAAAAGCTCTACTTCAGAAAATTTCTTAAAAAACACTCTATTTATTCACCTTTAATGTGCCCTTGGCTTTTATTAGGAAGGTTCTACTTTGTTATGTTAGATTTGTACAGTTTAAGAACTACATATATTTTGCTTATAGTTTTTCTACTCAAAACAGAATGACTGTCAGCCTTACATTAATATTAGTATTTCAGGACAGTACAGCAACTAATGCATGTCCCTTTTCCCCTCCTCTCTCAACTGAAATAACAAAACCTTTGTGAAATTTAAAAAACTGTTTTCAAAAGAAACTCATTATACCACTTGAAAGAGAATAGGGAGAGCATAGGAATGATACACTCAGATTGCAATTGCACAAACCAAGAGAAGAAAAATTGTATTCTAAAATGGATTAAAAGAAAAATAAAATTGCGTATCCGTCATAAGCATATTTGACAGACTGAGATTCTCACTCCAGTGAGAACTTTAAGTTTCTTTTGAGATTTTCAAAAAAGTAGTTTCAAAGCAAATGTGAAAAATGCTGATCATAGCAAAATTACTCATTAGTTTTTGAATTAAGTTCTTCAGACAGATACTTTGTAACACTATTTGGTTTTTGATTAATCACCATTTATAGAAGAGTGTTCTTGTCAACCTGCCTCCCTATCAAGGCTTCCACTGCAACAGTATTAAAAGATGTCAGAAACGTTTGGGCTGCGCTGCTTTGAGTCATCAGAAAGAAAAAAAGAAAAGTCTTCCTAATTTCTGTTTCAGAATTCCTAGATTTCAAGAACAGCTAGCATTTTATACGTCACTGAAGTACGGTACACACTTTAAGTTAATAATATCTGTCTCTTTGCGTGAAGTTAGAGGTACTGTCCTTAGTGATCATTTCCATTTTTATGTGTGCCTGCTGTTATGATGAAAAATATAAAAGAAACAGTAAAGTACTTTACTGACATTAGGTATAGTTAGTTTCCTGGAACAGTTGAGTTTCCCATCACAGTCCAACTTCCCAGGCTTTGGATTTTGAAATACCAATCAGCAAAGGAAAGAATACCAGTAATCACATTAGCACTTAAAAAGTAGTGTGGGAAGTTGGCAGTACACGTAATAAACTTGGTTTTATTACTTAGTTTCAACTTAGGAAACTTTATCAAGACATATGACAAGAGTCAGCGTACATCACTCTGCCCCAGCAACGTGAGCACAATACTTCAATCTTGCTAGAAACAATTTTGTCTTCTGAGGACCACGCACTGTATAAATTTTATCAGTGCAACATCTTACCATGCACTTAATGCCTTCAGTGCAGTCTATAAAAACGCATTTAGGACTACATGAATAATCATTCTGATTATCGATTAACCTTGCAGAATAAGTGGCAATCAGTTCACTTCCACATATGCATTTCTATCAAGCACCAGCGACCTGGTCTGGTCGCTGCCAGGCAGCAGCACTCCCACGTTTTTTCTGCTACGGACAAGCCACCCTCCAGAGATTTGAAGTACAAAACTTAAACCACCAGATGAAACCGCGATCTCCAAAAACTCCTCGCAACCTCTCACTCAGCGTTAAGAAAGCCCAAAGGCCTTTGTAACACGTTAAAAAGGAAAAGGCAGCTCTGCGGTAAGATTAAAAGCCCCGCACCAAGCAGCACCCGAGCGGCGGACGCCACCTCCACCCGCAGCGCCGCGGCCCCGAGCGCGCAGAGCCCGGCGCATCCCGACCCGCAGCCGGCACCCGCGCTCCGCTGCCACCTCAGCGCCGCACCGCTGCCCTCGCTGCCCCACGAGAGTTAGTCGCCGGCATCGGCGTGGAAAAAAAAAACAAAACAAAACAACAAAACCCCCCCCCCCCCCCAAAAAAAAAAAAAACAAAACCAACAACGCCCCCCCAACCCCGCTGGGGGGAGGGGAAAAAAAAAAAAAAGCAGAGAGAAGAGAAAACCCGCGCGCCCCAGATACCACGAAGTTCGCAGCGAAAGCGCACAGTGCCTCAGCTTAAGACCGGCAGCGGCTGCTGGTTTCCTCCTTCTACAAGCACCTGGTGGAGC
>VXBL01005634.1:0-10012 GCA_013400195.1 Aramus guarauna | reverse complement strand
CTTTTCTCTTAAGAAATCCTCAGTCAGTATGCATTATCAGAAACATATGGGCAAATATTGTGTTCTGGGCAGAAAATCAAAGTAGACACCTAAATTTGACCAGCTGAGTAGCTGTCTATTTAATTTTATACATTCACTTGGTCTCCATTGATGATAATGGCAGGTTTGATACCTAAATCATATGCAGACAACTACAGATAGGTACCTCCTCCTTTTAGACGCCTGTATTTGAGGAATTAGTCTATTGGTGAGTGATCTGCAGACCTTCCAGGAAGGACTAATTGATCAATAACATCTCACCATTTCTTATTCACTTACATAGTCGTATTCACAACTCAGCACCATGTATACTATTTGTTAGTCTATCTTTCTGATGTTACTTGAATCAGTCTATTAATATTTCAATACCTCATGTTGTTGCAATTATTATTCCTTAAATTCATCTAAAATGCTTTGACCCAAGCATCTGGGCTCTAAAGATCTATCAGTTCCTTAACATACCTGCTTTCACATTTTTTCCAGCAAAAGACAATTGCTGACAGAATGCCAGTCTTTTTGTGCCTCTCATCTGGTTTCATATCCCAGATACTGTGTTCCCAGATGTTGTGATCATAAACTGGGCCTGAAAGCACAATTGGATTATTTTTATTTTTTCCTTTATTTAGGTCCTGATTTTATTTCTTCCTTCAAGAGGAATTGTATCTACTTTTCATTTCTGAGGTATAACCTACATTAATCAGCACAGACTCAATTCCTCTGTTATCTGAGGATGTGGACTAAGCAGTCTAGTCTTGCTCCATGATTCACTTTTCCTATTCCTCTTCTACACCTCACATTTTCCTGTGTGCTTCTGCTACCTAGTAAAGGTTAACTCTAGGAGCTTTTTTTTTCCTATGGATTTTTTTGAAGGTCCCTAGGCACTTCAGTTGTCCATTTTGTCCACAGCTGTCTAGTTTACCCAGGACTTATCTCTCTGACAACTTAGAGGTCTAACCATAATCTAAGTCAAACTTACTTTTTCTGAAAGAAAAGCCAGTTTAAGGAGTACTTTGTAGATGGAGTAGTAGAAATTCCCAGCATTCATATCTTAAATGTAGAGAGAGCTGAAGGAAGGCCACCATGTATGCAAAATGAGTACACTGGTAAGGACTTTCTAAAAGCCCTATGGAGACCACCAGTGAGGCTGGAAGACTCTCTGCAGGTTCAGAGCCTACAGTATGCACCCATAGGAAGCAGGACACATTTTTACTTTATGGATACCTGAATAAGATACTATCTTCCTAATTCAAATGCTCAGCCTTTGGTAGAGAGATCTCCCTTTGGCAGAGAGATCTCCCACTGGAGTTCACAGATTAGTAGGTGTTGGAAGGGACCTCTGGAGATCATCTAGTCCAACACCCCTTGCTAGAGCAGGATAACTTAGAGCAGGTTGCACAGGATGGCGTCCAGGCAGGTTTTGAATATCTCCAGAGAAGGAGACTCCACAACCTCTCTAGGCAACCTGTTCCAGTGCTCGGACACCCTCAGAGTGAAGAAGTTTTTTCTCATATTCAGATGGAACTTCCTGTGTTCCAGTTGGTGCCCATTTCCCCTTGTCCTGTCACTGGGCACCATTGAGAAGAGTCTGGCCCCTTCCACTAGACATCCACCCTTTAGATATTGATAAGCATTGATAAGATCCTCAGTCTTCTCCAGGCTAAACAGACCCACCTCTCTCAGCCTTTCCTCATAAGAGAGATGCTTCAGTCCCCTAATCATCCTTGTAGCCCTCTGCTGGACTCTCTCCAGTAGTTCCCTTTCTTGAACTGAGGAGTCCAGAACTGGACACAATATTCCAGATGTGGCCTCACCAGGGCAGACTAGAGGGGGACATGCTGGCCACGCTCTTCTTAATGCATCCTGGGATACCACTGGCCTTCTTGGCCACGAGGGCACACTGCTGACTCATGGAGAGCTTGCTGCCAACCAGGACTTCCAGGTCCTTCTCCACAGTGCTTTCCAGCAGGTCAACCCTTAACCTGTACTGGTGTCTGGGGTTGTCCTTCCCTAGGTGCAGGACCCTACACTTGCCTTTATAAGTATAAATCTTCTTCTTCCCGTTCACTGATCAGGGAAACTCAATACCTGCTTTTAGAGATTATTTCACTAAGTGCCCAAAAAATAAGCACAGCTTAGGTGTCTAAAATTAATTAAATCCACTGAGCATACAAATATATAAATATATGTATACATATGTGAATATCTAAAAGTAATTAGGGATGGTGAAAAAGAAAATGAAAATCTGTTCCTTTCAGACAGGAGATGTGACTTTCTTCACACTGAAAGCTTTCTAGTGACATTAGACGATCATCCCACTGGCAAAACGTGGCTGCAGCTTCCTTGCAGGAGCTCTCCTTCAAGGCAGTCAGCCAGGATGGCTGGTCCTGGCACCTTACTGACACAGAGCTTGTCTTTACTGCTGAATCCCGGCAGCTGAATGTCTTTTCCACAGGTGCACTGAGGTGGGCATCTTGAGACTTCTGTAGTACAGAAGCCAGTCATGAGCCTGAGCTAAAATATTTTGTCTCTTAAATGGCTGTGTACACAGCTTTTAGACGAGAGCTTCTTCATATCTGAATGGTTCAGAGACTAAATAAAATCATCAGTTACATTTAGGGCTGTGTTGATCTACCTATTGATATACCTATACCTGTTGAGATAGCTAATAACAATAAACTGGACTAAGATTTCAAACCCCTGTAAGTCTGATTACTGCACAGTTAGTAACAAGCTAGTTTTGTCAAAAGTCTTCTGTAACAAGTAATTTGATATAAAATTTGACACAAAATTGGATATCCAACTACTCATTTTAATGTTTGTATCTCATGAAAATTTAACATTTACATTTGGAGAAAGAGCAAGTATTAAATCTGGTTTTTGTTTGTTTGTGGGTTTTGGTTTGTTGTTTTTTTTCATGGAGGAGCTTTTCCATGAAGAACAATAGAAATTTTGAAAATACTGTGATTGGAGAAGAAAAGACTGTAGGTGAGGAAGTAGGTCTATGCAAGATATGCAATCAATACAACAGTCAAACTACAGCATTCCAAAAAACACACAAAAATTCCCCCTGTATTATAACCCTAAGGATCTTTCAGTTTTCTTTTCTTTTGTGTTTTCCACTTGCATTTTTAAAATTCTCTTTTGAGGAACAGGGAGTCCAAGCAGCAGCCATCCTGGATCAGTTTGGTCACTGCTTCATATTAAAATCATGACCTAAATTTCAGTGATGACATGACTCCCTTCAAGTATCCCAAAACCCAATTATTTAGAAAAGCCCAAAGTAATTTCTATAACTTGACTTACCTTCTTTTAACTTCCTTTAATTTAGTAAATTACTCTGAAATCCAGTTACAATAGAGATCACAGTGATACAGCATTACCTACCCTCTGTGAGGGATACACTGCACTAGTGTGTTCAATAAGAATAATTCAGCCAGTGCATTGCTGAGGATTATAAATTCCCTGGTGGAAAATATAAATTTAGCTTAGGAAAAATAAATCCCAAAACCCTAGAGAGTCTATACTGAAACAATATGAATCAATATAAATTGAAGTTTTTGCTAGATAATCCTAACCAAGATCCCTGTCTTTGAGAGCTTTCAGTCTGACATAAAGAGATACAAATCTGTGGGAAAGTAAAGCAACTCACAGCTCAGACTCTCAAATAGATTTCATTGTTGACAAGAGAATGTAATGCATGGTAGAGCAAAACTTCACAAAACACTTGATTTCAGTTACTGGGGTAGAAAAATAATAATAATTGTCATTTAATGCCAATGGCTTAGAAGTCTGCTCAGGTAAAAATTAACTTTGCAATTAGCATTATGAATCAGCACTCTAACCAATTTGAGTTGTATAGACCACTGGAAGAAAAGAGATGGCTAATTATAATTGATGGGGTGGAGCACCATAGCAGCCTGCTTTCTTAAGGAGCTAATGCAGGAACATAGCTGTAAGGCAGCTGTGGTTTTTCTAGTAATTGCTGTAATCAGATCTGGAAAAGAAGGTGAGCTGTGTATAAGCAAACTCCTACTCTAACAGGAGGAGATTGCATCTGACCTTAATATTCATGCCATGTGATGATGATTGCACATATCCTTGCCTTAAGGAAGTAAAAGTACAATCAAAGGGTTCAAAATTAAATTGTGTGTATGATTTATACCATATTAACCCTGCACAATGGGATGAGCAGGCAGCAGCCTTGCTCATCCCTTACTTGCTACTGAGTCTGGGGTTTGCTGAATGTCCTGGTTTGGAGTTGTCAACATCAATTCAGTCCCAGAAATGAGTCACAGGGCTTTAGAAACAGCAAAATTATGTGAATGGATTGTTTAAGGACATGCTGGTGTCTGGGCAGAAGCAGAGTAATATGTAGTCTGTAGCTCTCACCTACTGCTGACCTGTCACGTAGCACATGATATTGCTTTTGCAACTTAAACTTGTTCCCAGTCTTTCCCAAAAAGTGGATAAATGGAATTAAACTTAAACAAACATAAAAGATTTTTCTTGTCCTCAAAGAACTTACAATATGCTTGAGAAGTTTATCTACTCCCATGCCCTATTGACACATCTGACACATTTTGCTCTGTTAATAAAGTTAGGACTAAAGCATAGAAAAGATTGTGAATAATTAAAAAAAAAAAAATCATGGCTTTTAGATGTAGTGATACTTTATGAAGTCCAGAATGACCTCCCATAACTTATGGTAGCAGCTAATTAGCCCAACTTTACAAGGTAGTTTAGGACTTGTATGCATGGAAGGAGTCCAGAACAGTTATTCCTTATCTGTTATTCTTCCTGAAATCCTTAAAGGCAGTGAAAGTGCATACTCACACTCGAGGTTCTGGAGATCCTGTTCTACCACTGTTCCTGGTTAGTCCAGTCCATTACACAGCTTAAACTGAACTGGAACAAAGGCTGAAACTTGCATTTTCTAACTTCCATCATCTTCACTAAAAGTTTCCATTCCTGTCAATAAAGACAGTGGAGTACATTCATCACTTTCTAAAGAAGACCCATGTATTCAAATGAATTGCATTCTCATGTCCATTGAATTTACAAAGAGTTTTTTCAGGGTGGGATGTCAACAATTTTAGAGTTTTATACTTCAATTTTGTTCTGATATTTTTGGGATTTGGGGAGGGAGGGGAAATTTGGCAAGTCAGTCATGATGGAAGATACTTATTTTTCCACTCTGACTACCTCTATCTTCATTAAATAAACAGATTCTGAAAACAACATTTAAAATGGAGTCAATATTCATTAAAGCACATGTTTTGGCTGAAATGACAGAAGAACATGTTTAAAAGTTTCTGTTTGCTATAGAATCACTGATGTCTTTGAATCATTCCCAAAAGATTTGCTTTTGCTGCTACTGTGCTGTTCTTACTTTTTCTAGCCTATTCTTTTCTTTTTTCTTTTTTTCTCATTCACTCATACAAGATGACGAAATGTTAGCAAGCGAACCTAAGGGAGCAATCCCACACCAAGAATTATGCCAGATGATCTATCTAGTGTTCTCCACCTGTTCCATCCCTCATAATATACTTCTCACTGACTGGCTTCACTGAATGTCAATATAAAGTGAAGGAGTGGCATGGATGTGGGTGTATTTGTAAAAATGCTTTCATGATTTGTCATAGGCTGTTTGTCTTCTCTGGTCTTTGTCTTCTATTTCGTTCTGTGCTGAAATGATATGTTAATGGAAGCCATTTAAATTTAGAAATAGCAATGAGAAAGAAAAGATGGCATCTGTGGTACATTGCCAGGCCCTTCTACACCACATCAGAGCTGAAGCAAAGCTGGCACCAATGACCATGAAGGCACAATTTGTGAAGAAATCCTTCTCTTGCTAGCACTGAACCAACATGGTGGCTTCATCACCTTCTTGCAGCCAGAGGTCATATTGGGAGTATCCCCTCCTGGCTGCCATTAATCCATTCAAGTTAAAAATAGTTAAACTAATAGGAATGTACTTCGAGGTAATACCCGAGAGTATTGTGATCCATAGACCGCTGCTATCACAAAGTGTCCTGGTTTCAACTGAAATAGGGTTAATTTTCTTTCTAGCAGCCAGTATAGTGCTGTGGTTTTGATTTAGTATGAGAATAATGTTGATAACACACTGATGTTTTCAGTTGTTCCTAGGTAATTGTAGTGTCTACACTAAGTCAAGGACTTTTCAGCTTCTCACACCCTGCCAAGTGAACAAGAAGCTGGGAGAGCATAGCCAGGACAGCTGACCCAGACTGACCAGAGGGATATTCCCTACCATATAACATCATGCACCGTATGTGACTGGGGAAGCTAGCCGGGAGGCAGAATTGCTGCTCAGAAACAGACTGGGCATCAAGTTGCTTTTTTCTGCATGTGGTGAGCAATTGCATTTGTGCATCACTTGTTGTTATTGTTAATGTTATTTTTACTGTTAGTATTATTAATATTGTTCTTATTGTTATTACTGTTCTTACTATTCCTTTGTTATCCTATTAAACTGTCTTTATCTCAACCCATGAGTTTTTTTTCCATTCTCCTCCCCATCCCCTTGAGAGGAGAGGGGTGAGCAAGCAGCTGTGTGGTGTTTACTTACTGGCTGGGGTTAAACACAGGGCTAATTTAAAGCTCCCTGTGGTTGAAGATATTCAAAATCATCTCTGTTGATGCCTCAAATTCCTGAAGATTTAGTGTACAGTACTGTTAAAATTAGAAAAACAGTTTGACTATCTAAATTTCCATTGCCTTTTAAAAACTTAAGCTTATTATTAGGTGAAGATACAGCAAAAGAAAAGATAATAAACATTCCTGCAGACCTCTAAAACTTTGCAGATGGAAAATGTTACCTCTGTGTACACACTTCTGCAGCATTCTTCACACTTTGCAATTCTTTCTTAACCAAGAAAGGCAGCTGCTGAAGGGTGTTTAGGAATTTATTTCCTTCCCCGCCCTGTATTTTCTTCCCTCCCCCTCCATATTACCAGACCATTACTGCCTGGGAAGCTGACAAAGGAGGTTATAAGTTAGTTATCAAATTAACATTCGATACCTTTTATACCAATTTGACTTCCACAGGAGGAAGATATTTCTGGCTATCACTTGTATTGAACTTCTCGTTTTAATTTCTCAGCACAAAGAAAGAAGCGATCACATTGCTGAGCAGCAGTCTCCCATCCAAACTGTCTGTGTGACCACTGCTAAGGTCCAGCTGTACTGGAAAAGAGACCCTGCTGTCTGCTTCATTTTGAGTTTCATATAGCACAGCTGTCCTCTGATAAAACACACCCGTATGAGCCTGCATTGAGGGCAAGTGCTCCTTTGTGCACTCTGTGTGGTGATGGTGCTTCATCAGTAGTAAGAAAAAAAGCAAACACTTCTTCTATGCTCCCAGGATACAGTCAGTTTTCAATACTATTGTCTTTTAATTCTGGTCTATTACATGCTCCCTAAACCTCAAATTTAACTTTGCCCAGTAGAAATGTTCAGAACTTATTTATCATGATCTCAGCTCGATGTAATCCCTGATTTATGTGTTTATGTTCAGGCTTCTCTCAATTCTGTCTCTGTTAGCTTCAATCTATCATAGTGCAGCTCTGCTCTGGGTTCCCCAATAAGTTAACACTGCTAGCATTTTCCATCTGGAAGTAAAGTGCATTCTTCTCATTTTTTGTTCAATTTGAAAGACAGCTGATAGCTACCTTATGTAAGCATCAATCTCACTTATTTGGAGCACAATAATCTTCTTATCTGATTGTGCTGGTCAGCAGTTAGAGACTTCCTTTTCACTTTCCATCTAACATTTAGTCTCCCTTCACGCAATGTTTGCAATTAATTCATCTAGTAAGAGATAGCCTCTGCCCCAAAGAGAACACAATCAAAACAGAGAAGGCAGAAAGAAGGAAAGCAGGAAGAAATTATTATTACTATCGTGGTCACAAATCTGAATTTCCATGATATGGAAAATCCCAGAAGCCAGGATAGAGGCTAAAATCTTAATGTTCATTGTGGAAATAAAAATTATGAAGAGACTTGACATGGTAACGTTCAAGCTTTTTGGTGTGACATTTTCAATTTAATTTGTTTCCAGCATTACTGAAGCAAGATATTTTGTTTCACCATGTTGAATCAAATAGAACAGTTCAAGTTTGATATTAAGCACTATTTTCTTAGGCTGGAAAGGAGAATTTGTATTTTAGTGAGGTTAAAATGTTAACAAAAAACTTATTTGCTCTTATACTGTAACCATAGGATAGAGGCCGTGAAACAAAAGCTATAGAACCAGTTTGAGATAATTAGTTTGTAACCAAGGTAATAGGTAATGGAACTAACTGACCATGGTAAGGTACAGTGTTGCTATGTTCCATGTACAGTCCCTACCAAACTGAACAATAGGTTTGGAGATATTAATCTTATGAGGTAAGCCGTTATGGACAGGTGCGTCCACAGAAAGGATACTGCGCATGCCCGCAAGAGGAGGGTCATCCAGCAGACACGGGTGTGTGACCACTGACGACCACCAGAGACCCCTTGAGGACCACCGACTCAAATCACTGAGCATGCGTGACGGGGAGGAGAATATGTAAATGAATTCCAAGAAATTATTATCATGGGACTGCCTTTTCTGAGAAAAACANGCTTCCCCACCAACACCCACTGCCACACCTTGAGTACTGTGTTCAGTTTTGGGCCCCTCAGTACAAGAAGGGCATTGAGGTGTTGGAGTGTGTCCAGAGAAGGGCAAAGAAGCTGATGAAGGGTCTAGAGCACAAGTCTGATGAGGAGAAGCTGAGGGAACTGGTGTTGTTTAGCCTGGAGAAGAGGAGGCTGAGAGGAGACCTTATCACTCTCTACAACTACCTGAAAGGAGGTTGTAGTGATGTGGGTGTCAGTCTCTTCTCCCAATTAACAATCAATAGGACAAGAGGAAATGGTCTCAAGTTGCCTCAGGGGAGGTTTAGATTGGATGCTAGGAAAAATTTCTTCACCAGGATTGTCAAGCATTGGAACAGGCTGCCCAGGGAAGTGGTTGAGTCACCATCTCTGGAGGTATTTAAAAGATGTGTAGATATGCTTAGGGACATGGTTTAGTCTCTTGGGCTTGGCAGTGTTAGGTTAATGGTTGGACTTGATCATCTTAAAGGTATTTTCCAACCTAAATGATTCTATGACTCTACGATTCTGTGATTCTATGATTCTATGGTCGAGCTGGTAGAGCTACAGCGCCCTTCCTGCATGCCCTTCCACATGAATTGCTGCACAAACTGCCACACCACGCCCTGTTTGCCAGCCCTGTGGTCACTCATGCTCCTGGTCACTCATGCTCCCTAAGGGCTTCTTTTATACATGGGAGTGGGCTTGGCCACCATTACTCCTGACCCTGGCCAGGTCTCGTCAACCACTGCTGCAGAAGCTGCTAGTGGGGTTCCCCTGGTTTGCGAAACCCCCTTGTGCACCATGCTAGACCATTCTGCTGCGAATGATGCTGGCACCGGAGCTGCTTGTCTTGGCAATTGATCCAGTGTTGCAAAAATGGGTTTAGTCAGAAAATTCTGACTAAAGGGAATGTGTGTGTGTGTGTTTTTCTCAGAGATGAGGTGGTTGATCACTATGCCACTGAGGGCCTCCTTCCACTAGGGTATCTAAAAAATAAGTTCACAAATGAATAGACATTAAAAAAGCATAGAAAATTCAATTCATCAGCACATAGCAAATATTTGAACAATGAAGTGAATGAAATGCCAGATGGAGGATTTATGACACTATAAAAGATCCCCTGTGGGAACCAGTAATCTTTTATCATCCAGAAAAAGTACGGTCTGGGTTTCTGTCCACTAATAAAAGTCCAGGTTGACCTCTCAGCTTATTTATATATGTTTTTCTCAAACATCTCGTTACTCCTATATGAGCAGGAAGCAAATTCAGACTCATAAAGTTGTTAACATCATTAAACCCTACTTCAAAGTTAAAGTGATGTAAAGTA
>VXBL01005632.1:18662-36864 GCA_013400195.1 Aramus guarauna | reverse complement strand
CCCATACTAGCCACTGCTAGCAACAGGGGCAGCAGCAGCATTCAGCTGGTTGGGTGGTATCCAACACTCAAACAGCTGTTCATCTCTTCAAGGGCAAAGGTAGAAGATCAAATAGATGAGGCATCTTACAAGCTAAATCTGAGTCATGAGCTGCCAACTGGACCATACTACTTTTATCTGACAAAGTTAGGGTTCTGGCTTTCTGTCCAAGAAGTTCTAGATGCAAAAAGCTGCGCAAACTCTAGCATAAAAGCAATCTGATGTGTCTGGGATGCATTCAATTTACAGTGCAGGCTCAGCACAGATGATGCATTTGTCCATAGCTTGCCTGATGACTTCCAAACACACTGAAACTACAATCACTGAGGTATCTGCTATCTAGCACATCTCAGAGATCTACATATTGCATGCAAGAGAGCTGATCTGCCTGTTTTGAGGAAAACATCTGAGATTTCCTCCTTTCCAGAGAAGTGGAATTTTAAAATACCTACAAGACAAGATTTCTAGATGGATGAGGAGGGATTTGTTTAGGGAAGGGCATAGTAACTCTCAACAAGCTAGTATTACTTCTTTTGGTTTGTTTTAAATCATATTGGTGGTCTGAGTCTCTTAGCAGCTCTGCTGAAAATAGCTCTGATGAGCTTGAGTGTATCACTCAACTTCTGCAATCCCAAGAAAGAAACATTTACAGAAAAGTTGGTATTGTGAACTGTCCTAACCACATACTAAGCCAAGATTTTTTTCTGATATTTGGTGGAAGTGAGTTTCATAACTGATTACCAAGAAAGGCCTCATTCCCGCTAGAATGAATCTGTGAATCAAAATTTCTCAGAAACTCTTCACAGAGGGAAATGTGACTTTTGAGAATCAGTCTTCAGCTTATCTGAGGCTTTGAAAAGCAATGATTCGACAAAAGTCCAAATGGCATTACATATCGTGAGAAACGATAGCTTGCACACAGGTCCCACGTGGTCACTGGAAAGGCATATGCTGAACAATTCTTTAAGAACAGTCTAAAACTGGTGCCACTGCAGATTCAGCCTCCAAGAAAGGGGAAAAGGGAGAGTTTCTGAGCTAGGCAAAGAAAACAGAAGGACTTACCAACAGTACCAGTAGCTGTGACTTCGCTAGCCCCCCAGGACTGTGTTATTTTGACACCCAGCAGACAGGTTCCCTTAGCAATTCAGTCTTTCAATCTGCTTTTTGCTGCCAACAATCTCTTTACTGTTGAACACTGTGGGGAATAACTTTGGGGAAAGAACTACCATTGACAGAGTCCCCTTATATAAGGTAGCAACTGGTAGGAGGAGGTGCTGGTGGCTGCAGGTGAAATTAATGGGTGGTCAGATCCATTCTCAGCAAAAATGTGCAAAGATCATTAAAATCTCTGTTGCTAGCTGCTGTCTTGTTTGCTGCCTCAGAAGAATTGCTATATATAGAATAGACATGGAGACCAAATTACCATCTCCTTGTTCCCCAGGCAGTTTCTGCCAGGTCAGGATTGAAGGCATACATGGGCAGGGCGCCAAGGGGAATTTGCACTGCTGCTGTTTTGACTGGATTTGCTTGGTACAGGAGAGATGCGAAGTGCAGGACAGCAGTCTCCAGCCCACCCCTTCAGCCCCTTCCAGAAAAGTATAATTCATTTACTGAAAAGAAAACATGCAGTGATTTGACTGGTCCACCTTGCCAATCACCAAGAAGTAGAAATTACTACATAAATTCATCATTGGCAGAAAAGGTCTCTCAAGCAATTCCCCTCATCCACCCTTCTGCAGATGGCAGCTCTGGACAAAGTACTGCCCGTCTTGAATTCATGGTTTGCCATTTTCCTTCTATCTTCCACTCAGATTCTCACAACTTCTGAAAGCTTTAAGATGCAGGTGCACCATTCTACTAATGTGCAAAGCCCTGAAAACGCCTTTTCTCCAAACTATTAATAACGATGCATATAGAAGGAGTTCATGCAGAGAACCATGTAACAGGTGGTAGAGATAATATTACGCTGGGAAAGAGCAGAGCTGCCACTGCCCATGTGTTGGGAGGCTAATGTCTCGCATTCATTGTTGTGTGCTAGAATGCACTTGGAGCACAGAGAAACGTCACACAGATGTAATACACAACCTGCCAATCCAAGTCCAAGAGTCTGCTCATCGTACCAAACTCCCAATGCCAAAATCAAGGAAGAATTGCAAACACTGCTTATACTTCACTCTAATCAACTTTTAACTCTTAGCTGTTGCATAAATAACTTAAAACACCACTGAACAAACATGAACATCTCATTTGCAGTCACACTATACCCTAAAAGCTATCAGCAATGTCAAGAAACCCCAACCCTGGTGTTTATTAGGCTTCTGGTGCACAACAGATCATCTGGTATATTCAATGCTTAGTGCAGTAATAGCAGGTTCCTGCCTCAGGTTCTTCAAGCCTAAAACTACATATATACAAAATGAACTTATTCAATGCCTTGATTTTTTTAAGTCTTTGCTACCTGCAACCACCATCTCAGTTCAGAACCTTTGAAAAATCAAATTATATCTTCATGTCTCAAAAAGCTTCTTCAAGTATTTAACTCTACTCGACAAGTTTAAGGCTATCGGTAATTTGCTTTTTGATAATACTTTTATCCTAAAATGATGTTATAAATTCAATGGTGTAGTAATTGCTTTATCCAACACATTTTTGGACATCAACAATATATTTGTATAGCTGTCCAAAGCAATCAGGCAGCAAAATGAAAAAGCACCCTATCATATACTGTTAACAGAGGTATAAAAATGCAGAGGGGAATAAAAATCTCAGTTGAAATCCAGTTTTCTTCTGTTAAACTGCTTTTTTTAAACTACATTGCCTTATCTGTGAAAAGCAGTTATTGGTGGGGAGGGTTGCACTACACACATCTATTTGCAATACACCAAACTCAAGAAGTCCCATGACACATGTAGCACAGTGCATTACAAGGCATGGCTCACATGCTTTGTTTAGTCTTTGTATAAAACTGTGTTACCACAATATTTCAGGCATGTTGAATACAAAGTTTTGAACAAAAAGGTTTGGAATTTTCATCAAAAAAAATCCAAATTTTTTGGAACAGAAGTTTTTTTGAACTGCTTTAGTTATATTGCCTTAGAGATCCTAGCTGAAATCTTACAACAGGATTAACGTTACGTACTCCTGTGAAACACAGTACAAATCATAAAAGTGCCTCAATCCTTTCTCATCCAGAATATGGCATCAGGAATGGTATTTTCATCCCCTACTACAGTCTACCCAGAGAAACAAATACAAGATTGAATTATTGACTTCTTAAAAGCCTTAGCAGCTTCCATTCAATCAATGACTTGACTTGTAAACTTAGCTTATTTGTGACAGCCTGTAGTGTTAACTCCAGATGGGATTCAACAGTACAAGGGTACCAAAAAAAAAAGAATCAGAGAGTCAAAATATTAAACCAAGCCCAGAAATATCACTGTCATTATATTAAGTGTACAGACGCAGAGCCCCAGGACATCATGTATATGTTGGAGTAAAGGTGTTTCAAATCCTATGTCACATCTCTTTATGCAAGCCAAATTTCAGGGAGTCGATACCCTCTGAACACCAGACACCTCACATGGGTCCAGAAAGAGTCCAACTTAATAATATCCAACCACGTAAATCCTTCACAAGCCTAACTTAGGTTGGTCTGACATGATGCGTAGGCCACACTTATCCTTCTGATATTAAAGAACAAACACACACAATGCCCAAACTCAACCCCACAAGCACAAAAGTACACTAACAGTTTTAGCAAATAAAATCACAATTGCACTAGATCACAGTTTCATTATGACTTTGCTCCTCTTGAGTCAAGGAATTCAAAGTGTTTTATTCTTGCTACACAACATCTCCCTCTAAGCTCTTTCTTTTGGTTCCTGAATCTCCCAAAGCACTTCAGAGTGATACCACACAGGAGCCAGTGCTCTTCACCTCAGCATGAAGACTTTCCCGGGATCCCTACCCCACAGCAGGAAGCAGCTGTCACAGTTCCTACTTTTCCAGGGACCATTTCTTAGAAGCTATCCCCTCTTACTCTTTTTCCTTTCTTTTGTCACATCAGGCTTCTGTTTCCTTTTTCAGACAGTTCTTAGTAGGGTGATCACTACCCTGATTTTGTCAAAGGATACTTCTCTCAGCAAGGTGCTGCTGTCTCTCCCACATATTTCTCTTCCACTCAGAATAGGGCTGGTTTTATGATTTGTTTCAAGCTTCCCAAAGCAGGCTTTGTTGCACTCTGAGAGAGGCTAATCCCGTGAGGGACCCAGCTCAGTAGCACACAGTCTGTGGGTAGTAAAATTATGTGTCTCCAAGAATCACCAATAACTAACGCTCTAAGCACCAGACACTTGAACAGCAGACTCCCAGCCAACATTCTCCAACTTAGTTCTGGAAAGGCTAGGCTTGGGACAGCTGGGAAGTTGTATTTCAACACACTTAACTCTTCTTTCTCTTGAAAGCACCAGTTAAGAGGCTTTCTAGTGCCAGTTTTTATGAAGAGTATGAGGTACGAAAGCTCATATCTCATCATCTCACTCCTGACCTGGGGTTGAATTATAAGTGGTAGACTCAAGGTGAAAGGCTCCAAATCCCATTACACATTCCCTCAGCCATCTAGCATGCAACTGCCCCAAGCCGCTATTATTTTTAATCTTGTAATACCTATGATAATACTGATCACCAAAATGATTTTGTTTGTACCCTGAAGCACAATGGCACAGTTTTTTTCCAAATTTCAGCTGACTCACAAAATTCCAAATTGAGTGAATAGGCTTTTGCCAGGCTGATTTCTGCCAAGTTACCACAAGTCATTTCAGTAATACATTATCAGCATAATCCAATTTAATTTTGTCTCTCTTACCTTTTGTCTGTCCTTGTGCCTGAAGGCACAGTAAATATGCATCTGTGAATTATTAATACTTGGAAAACACAAAACGCAGCTAATGAGATAGGAGAAAAGATGGCAAAATGTTGCCTCTGACTGAGAAGTTACTCAACACTGAGAAGTGAACACATAGGAGGATGCAGAGAGTAATTTCCTCTGAATTCCTCTCTTATACATAAATAAAGATTTAAAGGGTCCAAGTCACCATTAGCAAATAAAATCTCCAGACACTAGGTCAAGAACAACTCTACAGATGACATTGTGAAAGATACATCTTGCTCCAGGCCAGAATGAGGGACTTGTACAAAGATCGCTAGAGACGGTCGTGACTGTATTAAGCTGCCTGCCCAGGGAAAATTTCTTGGGAGGTGGCAGACTTCTAACAGCTCCACCACTTTTAAAATGAGAACTTCATAGCAAATGGGTACCCTACAAAGGGTCCTTCCCTTACCCAGAATTTGACAAGGAAGAAGGCATTAGCTGGCCCCCTTTCAAAGAGCTCCTTCAGACCCCCTTTTTTCTCGGGGAACTTGTCATAGATCTGCCGGATATCCACTGCCTCAAGGTAGGGGTCATTGTAGCTGGGGCTTGACTGCCCAATGTGCACAAACAGGTGTTTGTTATACTGCAAGAAGAGGAAAAACATGGAATTAGGAAACAGTTCAGTACATACTGAGCATTCATGACTCTTCCCAGAAGACTGCTGGAAGTCACTGAAGACTTGATAGCATTTTCTAAAAGAGCAGAAGTATTAGCAGATATATCTCTGCTAATACCAGCACATGCTGTTATTTCCTTCCTGTCAATGCATCCATGCTTCTTGCTTCTTCTGAAACATTACTGTGGGTTTTTCTCCTGTATTCACTCCTAAACCCCTGCCTCATGCTTCTGCTATATAGTCTGAAATAACCTGAGATACAGAGTATTACTTGTCACCAGTCAGTCAAACATCAATGCTACTGTCCTATGAAGAGCTGTCTGAAATCCCACACCAAGGTACTAACCCAATGCTATCACCTTTTCTGAACTTTCCTGTCTCTGTAACATCACCAATGTACATTTCAAGATGCAGTAATGAGATAGGCAAATCTCACTACTTCCATTTTATAGGAGGCACCATGGAAACACATTGATGCAAATTCATTCCACTTGTCCCCAAATTTAAGTTCCTAGCACACCAGAGAAATACATGGTTTCATGCGATTTTACCACCATCTGATTCTGGGTCTATCCCCCAAGGCTGAAAGGGACAGCTAGAATAGCCTGGCAGGGGCTGTTCCACTGTCTTATGACCTCATTGCCTTGACCTCTGGTATGTGAACATCTGTGACCCTGGAAAGGGAGGCCAGAAGCACATGGCACAGAGCTGGCTATATCGCTATAGGCAATTCTATCCTGTAAGAGAAGAACATCTTGCGTTTCCTAAATATGGCTTTCTATTCTCAGTAGAGCAATGAAGCAAGTATTTCCACACACATATAATAGCATAACGTATCCATGATGAACAGGAGCTACCTCAAGACCAAAAATTAATGAGGGGTAGAAGTCAGGTGTGTATCTTACTGTGTCTTGGTCTTGTTGTTGTTCCAAGAATGCAGAGAATTCTAACATCCAAAGTTTGGAGCTAGCAACCCTTCGTCCTTGCCAAGCTGGTGCTGATGGGGAAGGTGAGAGGCCTGTAGGAGACTCAAACCCTAAGCACACAGGATTTATATAACAAAATTTAGAAAGAGAAAAGTTGGCAATAGCTTTCTAGTCGAGCACCTGTTGTCAAAGCTGAATAATTACATTTTCTTATGACTTCAGTCATCATGCAAAAATACCATTCACAATCACTCTACCTGTGCTCTAAACGGCTTGTCGAGTTACCCTCTGCTGAGACAGCACTGTCAGGGTTGTTAATGATGTAAAAGACAATCTACCTGGTTTTGACACCAGAGAAAACACGTTGAGCAACTTTAAGATGACCTAGACTGAGCCCTAAATGAGCAGTGAAATAAACTGCTTTAGTATCAGAATGAAACATCACTATTAACATGAACATTAACCTCTCAAAATGGGGAAACAGAAGGAAAAGACATTTGTTGTTCCACTTAATGAGAAATTGGAAAGGCAATCACATTATGATGGAAAACAGTGTTCTAGTGCATGCAGCACGATGGAAGAACAGTAGAGATATGTAAACTTTTATTTTCTGATGAGCCAGGAGGAAAAGAAATCCCAAAACAACCAACCTAAAACAGGAAAAATGTTTTTTAAATTAAAAGAAAATTAAAAAGCTTCAGGTCTCTCAGTAAAAGAATGGGAACTGATGATAAGAGGAAATTATAAAAAAAATAATTTGGGGCTCACTGAAGTACTTCAATAGGTAAAAATATTTTTTTAAAAATTAATTTTTAAACTTTTTAAAATGTTGGCTGTTTTTGAAGTTGAAATATATTTTCAAAGCAAGGACCTACATTTCCTTACCTACCTGGTAAAGGCAGCAAAGGCTGTACAGCATAAGGTTGTTGAGAAAAAGGTTTCACGCTACAGAAGTACACAAAGAGAGAGTTAACAAAAAACAAAAAAAACCAACCAAACAAAAACCACCAAAAAACACCAAACAAAAAAACACCAAACAAACAAAAAGTACTCTTGAACAACAGTTGCACAGATCAAGTATTTCTCCCAAGGTAGAAAGTGGCATAAGTGTCTTCAGGAAATTATCTTTCTGTGTGGGCAAGAGGTCATGGAGAAAGACTCAAAAACCAGTAAGGGACCAGGATTGGACTGAGTAAGATATGCCTGTAGGTGTTCAGCAGGGTCTCCCTGCAGACTTGGTATTCAGAGATCCTTATCAGTCTGTTAATGGACTGGTGACCATTTGTTTATCCTTTTCTTTCAACCACAGCTAGATTTAAATTTATGTAAGTGGATATATGTCTGGGCTGGATACCACTCAGACTTTTAGGCCCAGATTCAGAGATGTTCAACACCTACAACTGAACCTACCTTTCAAGACAGCTCAGCTCCATTTTAACTGCACTGTAAAAAAACATCAAGAGTCTAGAGACATCATCTGACACCAAGGGTGGCAGATACTTCAAGCTTCTAGAAGAACCTCTCATATTGATGCTTCCTCATTCACTTTCAAGCACAAGGCATAAAATCTACTTTTTATTTCTCCTAGGATGGCTTCCATTCTTTTACTAGCCATTTTTCCCCAGAAGTATTTTATATCTGTTCCCTGATCTGCTCCACAAACATTAGCAGTAGCACCACAAGAGAGCAGAAACACATGGCTTATGTGAAGAACATACTCCCTTCCAGCTGCTTGACCTTAAGTTGGCTTAAATTGCTCCTGCTAGGTTATGTGATAAAAATTGTGTCCCCGTACAAAGGAACACAGAGCAACAATGGCAGGCAGAGCAACTTGAATAATACTCTGACACAAATACACCCAGAGCCATCACTAGTGAACAATCAGCCCATCAAAGGCTTCTCTCCACACTGGGGCAGGGGAGCCCCAGTAACCCCATCACATCAAGAGAAACAGAGGCCCTGCCAGGGCTGTCACAGGAGACCCATCAGCCCCATTGTCCAGGTGTAAAACCAACTCAGTGAGCCAGTTAGGGAGGCTTAGAAACCAGCCACCTCACAAACTGAGGGGGTTGTGGCCTAGATGGTATGAGGCACATTATGGAATGTAAGGGAAAAGCGTTTTGGGACTGTGCAAGACTTATGATGGGGATGTTTAGGAAGAATATCATGATAAAAGGTGTCAGCTGCATGTAAGGAGGTCAATACAGCTGTCTGTCCATGTCCTGCACCTTGTCAGTGCAGTCTGTACAATCTTCTCACTAAATTCTATTTCTAATTGTTTTCCTGCATGAGGAGCTCTCAGTTCTGTGTGTGTCTGTTTCTGGAGTGCCAGCAGCAAGGGTGTGATAACTAGCGATTACCAAGCCAGACTTGCCAGAGAGTAGATGGTTCAGGAGCCAGCTGTGTGTGTCTCCAGGGGTAAGGATGCTTTCAGAGGGACCAAGAAGTTTGGGCCAAATGACAGAGAAACTGTGGAGTCTGGAGGTTGACTGAAAGATGAGTTTGTGTGCGTGTTTATCTCTGTGGGAGGCAGACCGGGGAAAATGAAGATCCAGCTACTGACTAGACTGTGTATCTGAGCCCAGTTACTGGAGAGATTCACTCTATGTGTGTGCTATTGGACATGCACATATGTTTGTGTGTGTGAGATGCCTGCACCAGCAACTGGAGTGGGGCTGTGGCCTCGGGGGCTCACCTGCCTGGGTGCCAGGGAGACAACAGATCCCAGGGCAGTTACTGGACAGATCCTCCAGGCGTATGTATTTCCCACTAACACACCTTCACCCTTATCAGCCAGAGAGGGTACAGGATGAGGCTGTTTGTATTTGTGTGAGTGCTCAGCATTGTCTGTCTGTACTGTTCTGTGTGGCCAGCTGTGTGTATACGTGTGTATGTGCAATGTATATGCATATTTTGTTTGCACCTACCAGGAATTCATGCTCAACCTTGCTACTGGTTGAACTTGGGAGCATGGAACTGCAGCAGCCTCTAGCAGACTGCTAGACTCAGAAACTCTCCTGAAATAACCCAAATTAGACTGCTTGAGTCATGGGACACATTAAAGGGCTGTAAACCATGTTGGAGGTACCATACAAAGACATAGAGTTTTATCTGTTTAAGATTCTCTGATGACCCTCAGTTTTTATCTTCAACCATGGGCCTCAAGTCTCAGATCCATGATCAGGGAATCTGTCTGAAAGCAAAGACTACATTATTTTAGCATTTTATAAATCTCGTAATAGCTAATGGTGTTCCTCAGGCAGCATAAAAGAAGAAGCAGAAGAACCTGCTTTGGGTGATCACATGAAGGAATACTCACTCTTGGGAAGATCCAGCTTGGCCTGGCAAAGCTCCTTGCCAAAACTGCAAGAGAACAACATACAGGCAAAAGTCATCACTCTTAGGACAGAGATGAAAAGCAAGGCTTGCTCCTTTCTGAGGAAAGAAACTGCAAGCTCACAGATTTTTAAAGATGTGACTGAGCTGTAATCTCTTCTTTCTACCTTCCTGGTTTCATACTTGCGGAGGTACTGACTGGTCTTTGGATTTTTTTTTCTACACTCTACTACTAGTGACATGCAAGCAATTGACCCAATAGTGGGTTTTAATGTTAAATACTATGTATGCACCTTGTGCCTTCATCTCCAAGGCTTTAACAGTGCTCACTCTCTTGGAGGGACCATTTTCCCCAGGAGAGGTCCACAGGAGTATTTTGGCAGAGATCAATGCTCAGCAAAAGCTCACTAGACCCAACTCAAAGGTTAGAGGATGCTGACAGGCCTCCTCTATTAAGGATTTTATATAAGGGCCATAAATTTGTCACCTAAGCACTCAGGATGAGCTTAGGAATTATAAGCTTGAAAAGGGTCAGGATGGCCCAAATGGTTTTAATCCAACAAGATCTCAGACTAAGAAAATTAAACAGACACCTAAAAATATTTCAGGCAGCTAAATACTCAAAGGATCTGATTGTTCTCTCACTTGTGTCATTTTAAGAAAAGCATATACTGAAACTCTATTGTTTTACATCAGTGTGAGCAAAGAATCAGACCCAAACTGTTGAAGCCTTATATCAGGTTTGCTCTACAAAGACAATGGCTTTTGGCCTGTTCTTTCTGATGTTCTCATCATCAGATTTTCCTGAGCAGGTCCCAACACCCTTTCAAATACTCAGGGGTCTTCAGCCCAACTCCTCCAAGACACTGATTCACTCACCCCAGAAACAGCAGGGTAGGCTGGTCGTGGGAGACCAGGCAAGGCCATTTTACTATGGAAGGCAGTTGCAGAGATAATCTGGGCAGATGACATTGTAGCCATACTCTGCATAGCTTTATCTTTAGCTGCCTGATCCTATGGGCAAGAGTACAAACAGAAAAAAAACAGAATTATTACAATGATAAACAAATTGCCTGGTCTAATGCTGCATAACCAGGATTCTCATCAGCTTCTTTGTAGAGAACAAGCATCTCTGAAAACCTGGGCAGCAGACTCACCAATAACTGTCCTAAGAACTCTTCAAAGCATGTAAGTCTTTCATCCATTGCTATAGCTTCAGATGTGATTAATCATCCTTTCTGAAATGCTGGGGTCACTGTTTTAGAGACTGCTAAGCATTTATCCTTTCTGTCTGAAGGCTTTCAGCTGCACAGCTGAAATGTTTTGTTATGGAAAGTACAATCCTAATTGGTTCTGGTGTTTTAATCATTGGTAAGAACATTCAATGGGAAAAACTCTTGCTTATCAAAAACCCCTCTAAAAACAAGCTCACAAAAGGAGCTTGTCATCATCACTACAAAAATACTACCTCAATCTGGGACTGCATTAATCTCAGGTAGATTTGAACATTTTATTCCCATTCCTGGGGAAACAGGAAATCTTAATAACCTCCCAGGGCACATATGCAAGGACATTCCTTTTTGTATTTTAATACAGCTGTGGAATTGCACTGTCATTACCTGTAAAAATGTGTGCAACAACTAGCGGCCAGTGGGTCTGATGTATGTTTAAAACAAATAGCATTATTTTCTTCTTCCAAGGACTAAATAGAAAAACAGAAGCAGCTCCCCACACTCTGCCTTTCCTCCTGCATCCCCTACAACTAATCTTCATCCTTCAAACACTCCACATTTATCTGTGATATTATAATTATAATGGCAATGCCACAGATTAATTTATGACTTGGAGAAACTCCCAAAAGAGGTAAGCTCTTGCTGTCGTCTTCAGGAATTCTCACTTCCCACTTGCATTCACTGGACTGCAGTAAGTTCTCACCTTTGGGTCTCCATTCTCTCTAACTCTACCACTTTCCCTAAGGTTGTCTAAAGTTCGAAGTCCAGGGATTCTGATGTGTCTAACAAAAAAAACATTTGGACGAGGCGTAACAAAAGCTCAAGAATAAATGATAATGGTTAAGTGGAATGATCAGTAGGAATGGGCAAAACTTACATATCTTCTTTTTTACAGTATCAGCAACTCCTGTTAGCACCATTCCAGTGAATGGAAGGGAAGCATTTTAATTGCTGAAAAAGTTCCTAAAATTCTCCAAACCTATGGAAAAGATTTTCAAAGTCCAGTTTAAATGATGCTTTAGGGAATACTTTAAGGATTACCTACAATGTTTTTTAAGGGTAAGGATTCTTTTCTGTTTTTTTTTTCATGACGTACCTAAAGACTAGTTCCCACTTGCCATTACAGAAAAAGATTTTTGTCCTCCCGTTACTTTCTCATTGGAAAAATCATATTTGTCTACCTCAGTTTATACATGAGTTTGTAGGGAAGAAGCATTTACTTGTGGAAGTATTAAAGTTAAAACAAACAAACAAACAAAACCCCCAAAAGAAACAAAAAACAAGTAAGAAGGGAAAAGATTTTATCTATTAACCCCTGTTGGGTTTTTCTGTTTTGTTTAAACACCCGACAGATTGCTGAAAAAAGCATGTTTTTATAAAAGACATCTCCTTTCTTTTTCAGCTAACAGTTCTGTATTCATTTGTAACATGTTTCCAGTACCAAAAAACCAAAAAACAAACCACAACAAACGACCACACAAAAAAACCCGCAACAAAAACTTTTACCAAACATTTGCAATGTTTGTAGTGTCTTTTATTGTTCTCAAAATGCATAATAATAATACCACCACAATTTCACTCTTTTCCTTTACTACAAGTGATATCTATTAGCCACCCAGGTCATAGAAAACTACTGACTTCTAGGAACACATTTTTCTACAAACTTTACCCTACTTCCCCACCTCTCTCTGTTATAGGCACAGTGCACACTTAGAGAAGACACCTCGATTTGTGTGGAGACAGTAATTGTTACAGTAATTGCTCTGAAAAGTCAGCATGTAGCTGCTCTGATTTCTGGGATATAACTATGAAAACCTATCCGAGCTGTGGAAAATGAACAGTGATAGAAAATGACACAACTATCAGCAGGAACTTGGAAGAAAAGGCAGCAGCTTTTGTGATTTCATTTCCTTGCTCTATGAAAATGACTAGCAAAAGCAAAGAAGTAAATGAGTTGAATCACTGCTACAGAGCTGACTCCGCAGGCAGGAAGGAACAGTCTAGTACTGGGGAATGGTTCATTGCAGGCAGCTGGGCAGGGCTCACAGCATGGCCTGCCGTGGTGTAGAAGGAGAACAACCAATCTCTCCATGGAACTCCCTGAGACGCTTTTGTTCCCTGAAAACAAAACCGGCCAGCTTCTGTGTGCTAAGTGGAAGCAGGCTTGGCTGACTGGCTTTTCAATCATGCCAAATCCCAGAGCTATGACATGCAAGGGAACAGAATCAAAGTTACAGATATAAGCAGCAGTAAATCTTTTAACACCCCAGGCAGTTGTTGTTTCCTACCCACTCTAACTTGCCTCTCAAGCAAGCCTCCACCTGAACCGACCACTTAATGGCACCACAGGTTTCAAGCTTAGGCAGCCCTACCTAGAAGCACTGAATTAGATACTTGTAATTTGTGGCTCCTTCTCTTTATCAGAGCAGCTGGAAACACAACAGGCTAATGACAGACACAACACCATTTTCTAAAATGGAGCTAGGGATGGGATTTGGAGCAGGGGGAGGTGGCAGTCATGACTTAGAGGTAATCACCACTTGCAACAGAGGTGCATGCACTTCAGCACTGGTCAAGACTAAGTGCCAACAGTTCACTCACAGACAGTTCATTTCTGGTGCGCAGCAAGGAGTTGCCCAGACAGCACATACTAACAGCCATCCACTGAACAGTCAGGGCTGGACTGGACTGTCAAGATCCTCATCATCACCTGAAGCACGGAAGCAAACACTTCCCTCCAAATCACTTATTGCCATACCAAGTCAGGAAGGTCAGCATGCACCTTCCTTCTCTGGCTTTCAGTGATTCTGGATGGCTCACATTCTAACAGGGGACACCCACTTGTGCAATTGTCACCCATAAACTTGATCTTCTTGACATTTCTGGCAATTCAGTCTGAGCACATAAACCATATCCCTGCTTTAAATCTGAGTGGAAATAAATGTCAAGAGGTATCAGTTCATTAGCGTGATCTCAGAACTCTTCCTACGGAAAAGAAAACACAGCAGCGCTCAAGCAAGTAGTCAAGCATTTTCTTTCTCATTAGCCCAGGCCTCTTCAAGTCAGTTCTAAATTAATCGAGGGGCAAAGTCTATTCAGCTGGCATCATTTTACCTGAGAAGATGCCAGCTGGTTTTACTGCTTCCTCTCAGTGGTTATGCCAACTCAGAACGCTTTCTCACAAACAACTCCACCATCACTACTACCAGTAGAGGTGGAATTAGCGCTGCAGTAACTGTGAGGCTACCACAACACCAGGGACTGATTACTGGTCAGCATTTGTAATCATAAAGTCCTCCTTCTCAGGTTAAACATTGAATACTCCCAAGCATAAGGGTCTTTCAGACTTGGATGACAGCAACATAAAACAGAGGTAGAAATCAGACACATAAAATTTAAAGTTATTGTTTCTTTATTCTTTAAATAGAATTGCTCCAGACATCACAGAGTTACAACAATACAAGTGTTTGCACAACACTTCCTGGGAAGAACCTTTTCCTCCCCAGCTTACTACAGTTCAATGGCTAATCTCACCCTTCTTTAAGGCTATTCAAAGAGGGAGTGGCTGACTCAGGGGGCTTGCATGATATGTTAAATGATACCAATCATACCTTGAGCTTGGCTTGGATCTCTCTAGCTTTCCGCCTTGCCAGGACCTGGATGTGACTAGATACCTGCATTGAAAGACAAAATCCATCTTCATTCCAGAGGAGCACTTGATAGCTACTTGCAGAAGTAAACATACTTTAGGCACCTTGTGCAATAAGAGTTCAGGGGCAGAGGGGGGTGAGGTGGCAATGAGATGCTTTTCTGAACATGACTTAAGTGTCATGAAATGAGGTGGCCCAGCAAAGATGGACCATTTAAGGCCTCTTCCAATTCAAATGGCTTTATCAAGTCAGAGGCCTCCTCTAAAACTAAAGAACTCACCCTTAAATCTAGGGAGTGAAAGTTCTGATCTCTTTGCTCCCCATCTTGGCCTTCTCCTGGGAGAAAGGAAACCAATGTTCCGTATCCCTGGCTGCTATGTAATGACTCTCAGAACTTCCCCATATCTAATGTGGAGTGCAATGCATCATAGAATAATTTAGGTTGGAACTTCAGGATGTCATCCCCTACCCAAAGCAGGTCTAGGTTGCTCAGTGCTTTGCCCAGCATAGCCTGGACTTTCATTCCCAAATTACAAACATTCCTTTTTCATCCTGTGTGCCAAGTATTTTCAAAATCACCATCGCAGTCCATCCATCTTGGCTAAACAAAGAATCTTCATACAGAGGACCGCCGATGTTCACTGAAATGTTCATTAGTAGACCAAACAAATAAAATCACGCACCATTTAACAGTAGAAAAATGTGTGCCATGATGTGGTTGGGAGACATAAGCATTATAATCCTACTGAAAAATGCCTGAGCTGACTCTTCCCACCATTCTTATTAACCAGCTCAGCACAACAACCTCTTTCCAGGAAAGCCAGAAACTGATAGCAAGTGAACAGCAAGAGATCTGTTCTCATAAACCCTCATCATGTCTAATGGTCCAAAGAAGCCAATGTTTGCAGGGAAAACTTTACACTTACCTGTTTCCTTGTGCGTGTTTTCCCTGTTCTCAGCTTAATATAGCGGGCAATCAGCTCATTTCGGCCTGGAACAAAGCAATAATGCAAATACAAGTTTAGAAAGCTTTGACCCCAGGGAATATATGCACAGTGGAATCATCTATCTATAGAGATCAGCAGTGGGATGATACTCTGTCACGCTATTTTTTATCTTAGAAAGATACTCATTAGTTCATATGGTAGAAGTCTGAGTTTTAGGAGCAGAACTTTGGGCTGCAAATTCCCAACTTGCCTCTATATAGCTTAAAATTACCCTTAAAAAGGAGAATCATATACTTTGCTTAATAATTACATCACCATCATGTGTAGAAGCTGTAAACATGGATCAGGATTGCCAGTACAAAGAAGAAAAAGGAAAGCCATTGACCCTAAAAGATTGAGAAAGGCAAGAAGGAAGATTCAGGAAATAACAGACCAGTCACCCTCACCTGAGACATCTTATATGGCTGCAAGTGTTTCAGGAATGAAGCAGGAATAAACTGGGAAGTAAAACCACAGCTCTTGTGAAGTTTATTTATAACAAAATTACAAAACCCCAGTATTTTCTATGGAAAGTTTATGGGCTGAATGGAGAACTTGTACGTTACAACATCAAAGACATCAAAAAAGCAAGCAGTGAAAATAGATGCAATTTTTACTCCAGTAGTTTAATATTCCATGAAGAAAGTTGTCAATTGTTTTTATTTAAAAGCCTTGTTTAACTCAACCATGAGAAAAATGAATGCAAGGAAGGACTCCATGCTAGAGATTGACCAACCAACCCTTTAGGGAAGGGCTGGCAAAGCTCCTAATTCCATCTGTTTCTAAAACAGAAGAATGTAAATGTCCATGACTGCATTTAGGCCATGCTCATGAAACATAACCAAAGCACACACAGGGATGGGAAAGCATTTTACATTTACAGATCTTAATCTTTTCCTAATGGTGTCATTTCAGAAGCTCTCCTTATTCCCCTGGGAGAAGAATCAGGTCTGAAGCTGAGAAAAGAAAACAGCTTCAGCTCCTCTATCCACAAATTAGGAACTGTTTCTGTGCCAGAAACACAATGCCCAGCATGTAACCACTGACCTCTTCAGTTCCCACAGTTTCAGCATTAGCACAGTGACATGCCCAGGAGAGTTTGATGGGAGCAGATGCTATTATGCTACCTTCCACCTGGCTGCTTTTCCAACCAATGTAACTGTTTTTACAAAGCTGAGACCAATTACTAGCGACACATACCCACACCACCTTTTTCTAGTGCCAAGAATAATATCTGTGGCTTTTCAAAGCCTCCATCTGTTGGACATGGATCCAAGTTGAAAGGTAAGACACAACAGAAGTGATTCTTCTCACACAGATGCCAGCATATATGAAATTTCAGAAGGACAGCTTGACACACATCAGAAGTGGGAAATGTGCAGAACAAAACAAGGTGCTCAAACCCCACTATCTATAAAGAAACAAGAAGGAAAATTTATATACACCAAGAGGGCCCTCTGAGGGGAAAGGGGAATTAGTTAATGGAAAGGAGAGGAAAAACTAGCCTTGAGAAAAAGTGGATGTGGAAAATTTCAGGCAAACTTTTAAAGGGTGCATATGGGGCTATAGTGACAATTTGAACACATGGAAACTCTCCAGGAGCACATGGAAACTCTCCATGGATCATCCTTGCAAAATTAGTTTCAATGGATTTTCACAGAATCATAGAATCCTATGGGTTGGAAGGGACCGCATAGAACATCTAGTTCCAATCCCCCTGCCATGGGCAGGGACACCCTCCACTAGACCAGGCTGCTTAAAGCCCCATCCAACTTGGTCTTAAACACTTCCAGGGATGGAGCCTCCATAACTTCTCTGGGCAACCTGTGCCAGTGCCTCACCACCCTCACAGTGAAGAATTTCTTTCTAACATCTAATCTAAATCTACCCTCCTTCAGTTTAAATCCATTACCCCTTGTCCTGTCACTACAGTCCTTGATAAACAGTTACTTTCCATCTATCCTGTAGGCCCCCTTTAGGTACTGGAAGGCTGCAATTAGATCTCCCTGGAGTCTCCTCTTCTCCAGGCTGAACAATCCCAACTCTCTCAGCCTGTCCTCATAGGAGAGGTGCTCCAGCCCTCTGATCAACTTTGTGGCCCTCCTCTGGACTCACTTCAGCAGCTTGATGTCTTTCTTGTAGTGAGGCCCCCAGAGCTGGACGCAGTACTCCAGGTGGGGTCTCACAAGAGTGGAGTAGAGAGGCTGAATCACCTCCCTTTAACTGCTGCTCACAGTTCTTTTGATACAGCCCAGGACACGGTTGGCTTTCTGGGCTGCAAGCGCACACTACTGGCTTATATTGAGCCTTTCATCCACCAATACCCCCAGTCCTTTTCCTTGGGGCTGCTCTCGATCCATTCCCTGCCCAGCCTATAGAGGTGCTTGGGATTGTGCCCACACACGTGCAGGACCTTGCACTTGGCCTTGCTGAACCTCATGAGGCTTGCACATACCCACCTCTCAAGCCCGTCAAGGTCCCTCTGGA
>VXBL01005632.1:0-18334 GCA_013400195.1 Aramus guarauna | reverse complement strand
GTGAAGCCATGTTGGCTGTCTCCAACCACCTCCTTATTTTCCATGTGCCTGAGCATAGGTTCCAGGAGGATCTGCTCCATGATCTTGCCAGGCATGGAGGTGAGAGTGACTGGCCTGTAGTTCCCTGGGTCCTCCTTTTTCCCCTTCTTGAAAATGGGGGGTTACGTTTCCCCTTTTCCAGTCAGTGGGAACTTCACCAGACTGACAGGACTTCTCCAAAATGATGGACAGCGGCTTGGCCACTTCATCCACCAGTTCCCTCAGGACCCGCGGATGAGTCTCATCAGGTCCCATGGACTTGTGCACCTTCAGGTTCCTTAGATATTCTCGAACCTGGTCTTCTGCTACAGTGGGCGGTACTTCATTCTCCCAGTCCCTGCCCTTGCTTTCTGTGACCTGGACAGTGTGGCTCAAACACTTGTCAGTAAAGACTGAAGCATAGAAGCGGTTGAGTACCTCAGCCTTCTCTGTATCCCCGGTAACCAGGTTGCCCATTTTCAACCAGATATAATAAAGGGTGCAGATATAATATACGGAGCAAGTTTATCATTGTTGTGTTTCCACGAAAGTCAAGAAATTATGCAGACTGAGCAGTCTGACAGAGCACTATTCTGCTTCAACAGTAGAGGGCTGCAGGGGTAATCTTTGTGAGAGGATGCCATGAACAGCCCTGTGCCAATCATAGTCGATTACAGCCATCTCCAAAATGGATGAAAACAACAATCCATCAAAACTTCAACTAGTCAGAGGACCACAAGCTACCTTTGCTCAAACATATTTTGGAAAGGGCAATAGCCACTCTGGACACATGAGGAGACACATGAAAGGAACCACAAAAAGGAGACATGTGAGGATGCACAGAAGGAGAAATGCAAGATATGTACAAATACACATTTGAAGAAAAGCAAGGAGAAAAGGAGACACGTGGTAGGTGACTTTGTTGGGGATATGGCTGGAGAAGTACTCTTGGAAAGAGGTGCTCCATAGCAGAAGGACTACACTTTGAGGCAATGCAGCCCATGGAGGACTCGTGCCAGAAAAGAGACAACCCTGAAAGGACTGCAGCCCATCGAGAACTCATGTAGGAGCAGAGAAGCAGCAAGAAGCAAGGACCACTGGAGGAAACAAACCTAAAAAGCAAGAAACCTTTACACAGTGATCCCAACCTCCTGTGCCACCCTGCATTTCATGAAAGGAATTAGGAGGGACTAAGTGTTAGAGAGCCACCACTAGTTGGTGCAACTTACCTTGTGGTGGTGTGGTGGCTTGCGTGCCTTGTCGGGCCAGACTAAAATGTTGCACCCTGGCCCTCCAGGTTGGGGGTTTTGTTTTGGGCTAACAACCCAATCATGTAAAAAGCAAAATCTGTTACAGAAATTGCAACAACACTACCCCACCGGGTTTGGTGGCATAGTGTTGTTGCAGCCCTATGCTCCTCGAGGAGTAACAAGGACCAAACAACAACAAGTGTTAGAGAGAATGAAACAAGGGAAGCCGAGACTGGGAAGCGAGGAGAGGCAGTAAACTGTAGTTGAGTCTGGGAAAGTGGGACGTGTTTCCTTAAGTGTGTGTTTAACTTTGACAACAGCAGCAAAAATTGTGAAGGTCTCTCAGGCCATGTACTTCATTGGAGAAGACTAGAGGGAGGGAAAACTTGTACAAATTGCACATATTTAGAAGCTGGTATAGAAATTCTCTAGAGAGCATTCAAATGTGGATCCTCAATAATTTCAAAGTTTAGAATTCACTTCCCACTTGCCACCACCTCTCATACAGCCTGCCCCTTCCAAAAGTGTGTCGTCGTCGTCGTCGTCGTCCCCAGAGACAGGGAAAAACATAATTGTGGCAGGGTGTATTAAGGCAATAAAGATGCTAGTAGCAAAAAACCCCAGATCACTCTACAAAGACATTAGCATCCCAGGGATTACTAAATATAGAACTATGCAAATTGCCACGCCCAGAAAAACTCTGCAACAAGAACATATTAAATTACCATGAATCAAAACCACAAAAGAAGCAAGTCCTAAATGTCTTTTGTTTTTCTTATCAGAAGTTAGATGTAAGCAGGTATTATGTAGTTGGAAGCCTGCAGGTTCACAGCCTCTGGAAAGCACTTTCTTTCTTTCTTTGTTTCACAACCCTGGCTGCAGGGTCAGCAAAGACTAGCACTCCTCACTTGGCTGGAACAGGCAGAGCTGTCATAAACCATCAGATGGTTCATTTTTTCAAGCCCTGTAAAGTGTCCCTCAGTAATATGATCATATGTTGTGTTCTTAGAATAACTCCTGCTGATGCCTGCCATGGTCACCAGAACCTGCTAACAGTTGTGCCTCCTCTGTCGAAACTGCGCATTGGGTTTCATGAAGCTCTAGCCAACATACCAACTGCAGTGCAGCACCCAAAAGCTCTTTAGCCTCCCTGTAGACTTTCTTTTGGAAGCATGGCATGAAAAAAGGAGTAAAGAGATACTCTCATGTTTTTTACTTCTCACTCCTAACAGATAAGTTTCCAAGGGCATCAGTTTAGCTCCCACTCCATCTTACACTAAATTGCAAAATTTTGCTTTCAGTAGTTATCGGGGAAGGTGTTGCTAAGGGAAGTGAATAGAGAGGCTTTTTGATTCTGCATTCTACACTGTGCCCCTTTCAACAAAAGGAAATATCTGCCTCTAAGGACGGGAAGAAAATCAAGGAAATTACTGCAGCCATACAAAGCATTTTCCAGTCCTACCTCAAAGCTTCATGCTGGCTTTCTGCTAGTAATAGTATATTATTGCTTGTGGAAGAGGCAGATGAAGCATCTCTTTGAGCCTTATACTTCCTCACACATCTGTTGTCAAATAGTGAAAGAACCAAAAGCCTCTCTTCTGTGAAGGGTGAGAGCAAAGAACTTGATTTCTGCAAAATCCTTCCAGTGGGAAACTGCATGGAAGTATCTGCTTAGCAATATCTTTTCTGTATCCAAAGAAAATATACACACCTACCTGTGAAGTGCAGTAAAGATAGGAGAACTACAGAAACAACTATCCAGGTGTATCCAGTGACCGGCTAATCAAAGCAAGGTCAAGGAAGCCATCTCAACTATAATTTTAGTCTCTTTGCATCACTTAATGATAGCTCCTGGGACATGGCTGTCTCCTGAACTTGCTAAACATTTAGTTAACTGTTGATTACAATCAACATAAACATAGTGAACCGTGTATATCAGACAGCATGACAAATTCAGGCACAAGAGGAAATTTAAGGACACCTCAGCTGCCCACCAAACGTCAATGTTTCTCTACGCATATGAAGCAAAACTAACTGCTGAGCAAGTCTTACCAGAATGACACTTAAGGCAAAAGCAGTGTTCTATGTTCACATGTGCATGTACAATATGGGACTAACTGCCACTGGGCTCTGCCCCAATCCATACCTCCCTGCACAGACTTACTTTCCATTTATCATTCCACTGCTTCCTCCTCCCAAGTACACTAAATACCTTCCTAGGCATCACCTTTTCCACTAACAGAGCCACATGTGTCAAAACCCACATTTCTGTCTTTCTGATGGCTAATCTCATCTTTTCATCAAGATGCAGACACTCAACTCTTACAGATACAGTCCTTAACATTAGTTGCAATACTATCTTTTAATGCTTTATTAGACTTTCCCTATGATGATAAACCATCTTTTCGTACCAAAGCCTTGGTGATAAGATTCTGATAGCTTCCCAGTTTCCCAGTCCAGTGTTTTCAAGGCAAGAGAAAATGCAGTACGTGACCTTTCCTTCTCTGGCCTGGGTTCCCTTCCTATCTTCCTTGACTTTTGGCAATCATTAGTATTGCATCTTTTTTGAGTACTTAGCATGCTTGCTTTCAAGCTTAAAAAACTTTTTCAGGAAACTTGTTTATGAAGTTTTAGACTTTGGCTTCTATCTGTAGGCCCTTCTCCCCCACTTTCTGAGCTTTGTCTTGGTATACAACCTATATAATACAGGGACAATGTTCAGCACCCAAACTCTTACTCCTTTCCTCTCTCTCTGTTTCAACTGCTTTTACTATTAATTCCTTTACCAGAGCTGAGACTATCCCCAAAGTCAATAAAAATTCTGCAATAACCATCTCCCTATTCATCCCTATCTTTCCACCTCTCCTTGGGAACCTCCACCCTCACTCTGCCACCATTAATCTCTAAACACTGTTTTTTGCTCTTCACTGGTCTTCAGTCTTTGTTGGTACCTATAAACTAAACATACTGAGCAAGCAATACAGCATGATGTCTTGTTTTTCCCATTTATCTGGACTGCAACTGTGGCAAATCCCTACGGGAAGTAGCCCCAACAGCAGCAGACAATCCCGAGAGCAGCATGTTTATTTTTAGTTAGGAGGTGGAGGCAACTCTTTAAATGATATAGTAATAACAAAGTTCATTCTGATCAAGCTCCTTTCAAGGTTTTTTTTTTAACAATCTGTATTTTTATTACTAACTTCTACACTGAATCTAGAGAACAGTATTCAGGAGGCAATAAAATAGCATAATATACCACTATGACCATCATACTGGGATCACTTCCCATGAAAGAGATCACAGAAAAACCATACTGCATTTTACTGCACTGGCCTATCCTATGAAGGCAGCTCTCTTCTTGACCAATGCAGAACTTCAATGCTTAATAGTCAGGTTCAAGTGCCCATAGCACAGTTATACACACCAGAGAATTTTATATTCAGCTCTGAGAAGAAAGTTTCCTCACTCTGATCATTTATTCCATGCTTGAATTTGCTCGGTATTAACCTTCCACAGGAAGACTGCCTGAGCTCATGCACTCCCTACAATAAGGGGATTTTGAGATGAAGGGTCAAAGAAAGTTCATCCAGTACTTCTGAAAAAATATTAAAACAATCAGATCCCTGAAAACACAATATTGAAGACATTAGCACCACCACACCATCAGCTCTTCCCGTTTTCATCATTTGACTGTGCAAGGGCTGAGCCCTTGCACATCATTTCCTCCTCTGAAATGATGAAGTTGAAGCTTTATTTGCTGGCAGAACGTGCCAGTCAAGCAGCTCACATTGGGAAATGGCACTTGGGTGATCAGTCAGTCTGAGGTCATAAAACTCAGTTGTCTCATTACAAACCAGTCTAAATACTGAAACCTCATCTTGCATAAAAGGCCTTCCTCTCCTTTTCCACTGTATAACCTAAATTCACACCTGGAAACACAAGAAGTGCTATCCTCATTTAGAAACTTCTGTTTCTTGATGACCAGTTTAAGACACTTCACACAAAGTGCATGATTAAGGGATAATCATTACAGACCCTGCAGGTTTTGGGAAACTTATTGGTTCCAAACAAGGAGTGGAGATAAATGAAAAGTCAATCACCACAGGTGTAGTTACATGAACAAAACAACCTAAAGAGGTTCCCCTCTCCTCAGCTGGTCTTTCCTCCTCCTGCAATATTCCATCAACTCCTGTGTGCACCTGTACCAATTAAATTGATGGAGGAATGGGAGGGGGGACAGGACTGACACACACCCTTTAAACTAATTACCAAAAATTAAAAAAAAAAAGTAACTCCCCCTCCCCCAATTTGGATTTTGTTGTTGTTTTTGTTTTGTTTTTCCCAATCAGCCTATTTTTAATTGGATTGGTGAACTAGTTCGTTGTGCAGCAACATTAGCCACAGCATTGGCACAGCAGAGAGAACAGAGAAAGAATCAGGGCGGAACTTCTTAAATCAGTTTTGCCACCAGAGAAACTGTACCTTAGAACTGTACTCCACCTAACCCTCACACACAGACTGGTAAGAAAATGGGCTTCCTGTGCTTGCATGATTCCTCTAAAGGCTAGACAAAGTTAAAGTGACTCCTAATTACTGCCCCAAAGGCACGTGGAGTTATTCCTTGTAAAGACGAGGTTTTACTAAGGTACAAAAACGTATGCATGCAGCAATCCCTCTCATCAGCCCAATGGGAAGCTCCAGGCTATGCAGCACCACCCCTCGGCCTTTAATACAGTTTTTCAGTGCATAAATTGAATGTCCTTATCAGCTGTGTTTTCCCACATTATCACCTCAGGCCATAGAAATGTAAGATAATCCCTCCAATAACTGCTCCTCCATATACACATTAAAGGCTGCATCAGGAACAGAGCAGGGACTTGTTCTGGTGCTTCCCAGAGTAAGACTAATGAGAATGTGATAGAAATTGTTTAGATTTAGTTTGGCTGTAACAATCCTACAATCACACCAAAGCAGCTGCATTGTAATATGAGAGTGTATCAGGTAGCACCCGAAACTGCCAATAACAATCACACATGGAAAGGCATGTCAAACCAACAGCTTTCAGTCCCTCAGGATACCTGAGAATGACAATGTTATACAGACATAAACATACCTTACTCACTAAGGCCCAGGTTCAGAAAAACACCACCGTTGAGCATGGCATGGAACATAATGCTTAACTGTAACATCTTCCTCCTGCTCTCATGATTCCAAGTTCTATATTACAGACCTGGACACCTTCTAAATTCTTCCTTAGGTCAATAAACATCTTGTCTGCTTGTTTCAATAACTTCCAATAGCGGCAGGGTATCTAAAAGCAACCCTCGATAGTGCTTCAGTGATACTGCCTGAAAGGACAGCAAAACCTTCAGCACTTCTCATTTTGCAGTCAGGTGCCTCTATTGGCACCAATAGTATAGTTTCTTGTAGATTTTTACCCCAAGTGCTAATCTTGTGCACATCCCCAGACGACAGGCTGACCAAGTACTCACAGCTTCAACTGCTGCAGAAATTGGAGTTAAAAGGGTCTGTGAGATCCCTTCAGCCACTTGCTCTGTGACCAGCACAGAACCATGCAGTTATCAAGGCATCTGGCCTGGTTTGGCCTAGTCCTGTGAGGAGTTGTGACTGCTTCACTTCAACACATAAGACTACACCAGGACCCAGTCCCAACCGACTGATAATTATGCAGCAGCTTCAAGGAGAGCAAAAGAACCCAGAGACTGTTCTTACATTATATGAATAAATGAATACTGATTTTGTAAGTGGAATGGCTGCAACTTCACCCATCTTCAGTTTTTGCTATCATAATTCAGAGTGCAGTCATTGTCCATGATTATTTTAAACCATCAGGTTATAGTGTCAGCTTAAACCAATGGCTGGCTACTGCTGGAAAAGTGTTTGGCTTTTTCTCCAACTCCCTCTCACCAGATCGTTCTACAGGTCAGCTTAGCTCTCTAATTTGGCAAAAATCTGTCCTGCTCATTTTGCCAGAGTAGTTTGCTATCAGTTTAGCAAGCTAAAAGCAAGGAGTCTACTGGAAACGGAAGTTAGCCTAAAGGGTGGGAGCCCAAACTCATGAGCAGAGCAGGGAAGCAAGGGAACAGGAGTGGCAACTCCCTCTTTTCTTCTGCAGTGAACTGTTAGGTCATCTCACTGTTTCTGAAGGAAATGTGCTCTTGGTCTCAACACAGAACAGTTTTACACCATCCCAGCACCAGCAAAAATAGTTGTTAAAGATATCACACTCTGTAACAGGTAAAAAGAGAATGTGGACAGAAAAGCCTAGCAAAAATGCAGGCTTTATAACTGGATAGCTACCCAGGAACTGGTCCGGGTAATAGCCAAATTCTGCCAAGCTCATAAAATTTTCTTGCAGTGGCTTGTGATATTTTCCCCCACCACTCTCTTTCTGCTCCTAACACTGGAGCAATTCTGTTCTACATTCTTTAAACACCTGTTCCCTGACTGAGTTTACAGCATAAGTCTGATAGATAGCTGGGCAACCACGATTCAGGCAGTGACAGGAGAACAGGAACAAGAGGATGACAAAACTATTTAAGCTGTGGGGATACCAAAAAATGTATATGGATCCAGAAGGAAACACGCAAATATCTCAGTGCTTCAACTACCTTCTAGATGAAAGCTGCTCTATCTAGAATTGTCAAGTCACTCTCCTCCAACAGTTAGCCATAACATGACATGAAGAGCTTAAGTAAAGCTGGCTTTGCCTCCAGGCACAGGAACAGATGAGACAACCTTTAAAGGTCCCTCCCAGCACCATTTTCTATGATTCTTCAACTAAAGATGATGGTGTAGTGTTCATACACAGGAATGTTCATAATCCCCGGTCAAGGCTGAAGGCAACATTGTGCTAAATACCACACATGCACATGTGTTTCCCTGTAATACTGTCACGCTGAGAAATAGGCCTTTATCTACACAACACTTGCAGTCAACAACTTGGGTCATTCTGGAAAAGGGATTTGCAATTACTGTACAAGTCACACTCAAGAGGAGAGGAGTGATTCTAAAGACATTTTACATGAAAAAGTTTCTATGAAAACAGTGCCATTTCCTGTTCAAGAAGCTAGAGACAGAAAAAGACCTTGCCCATATATGTGCATTCAGTGAGCCTTGGAGAATTTGAAGGAGTACTCAGAAGATGGGTCACAAGTTCAAGGTGACAGCAATGAAGAACAGCTGCTGGCTATGCACCCTTCAGCAGCAGGTGTACCCAGGCCCCAGAGGTTTAATTCAGCTCTGCCAGCGACCAACAGACTTAAGAGACCATCTGTCTGGGTACAAACTGCACACAGCCTTCCCAGTTTTGCTGCCCAGATCTTCACCATATACAGACAATACGGGGCTTGTTATGGATTAGCTAATGACCAACTGTTTAAACCAATAGACAGTCCTAGTTCTCCTGTGCTCATTATCTGGATCCTACATGAATGAGAGAATACCGCCTCTTCTTTTAGCTGCAATATTGTCTTTTTCTGATCAAGCAGCTTTCTTTCACTTTGGTAAAGTTTTGTTAAGTAATACTTAAAAAAGTTTACTTTTGTTAAGTAAACTTTAGTAAAGTTTTGTTAAGTAATACTTCATACATGCCCTCCAGCAATAAGGCATGCTAAGAGAGACTTCACGTGATAGGTTTTGCTTACTTGCACTGTAGAAATAAGCAAGCTCCTATGCCACGTCTCCATGCAATCTGCATATTGACACTTATCAGCTCCCTCTACATATGTGCACCTCCTTGCTTGAAAAATGCTATTACCCTTCTCTGCGCAATCTCTGACTAATCAACAGAAGACACATTCTGAGAAAGCACTCCTCTTATTTATCTTGAGGTATGCTCTTCCTGTTTCAAACCTGAGAAAGAGCCTCTGTGTCCATCAGTCTAATAAACTTATTCATGTCACAAAAGCAAAGATATTGAATAAATCACAATAGTAACAATGGGGAGGGGATGGGGAAGGGGGGGGGGCACGGACACGACACCAAACCAACCCACAACAAACTGGCAGATATTTTCAGTGGAAAGTCACATTCAATCACCATGCCCACTGTTCTCTGTTTCCCGTGTAAAATCACAGTACATTGAAAATAGAATCCATCTCTCATTCATACAACACATACATACACACACATGTGCCATTCCTTGGGACTAGTTTTACAAATACATTCCTTACAGTTTTGTCTGATACAATTTTAAAAGTCCCCAACAACAGCATTTCCATTCTAACTCCTTACAGACATGAGATCCCTCAGCACTGAGCAGCATGCTGTCATGAAGCTCCCGCTGATATCTACCCTATATTCCTTCTTTCTCTCTCATTAATCCTAGTCATGCTCACATGTTCCACATAAAATCCCTCTCCCTCCTAAATGTTAACACCCTTCAAATATTTTTAGACTGTTATTATGTGTCCCCCCACCCTCCACCTTTCTGTCATCGCTTAGCCAAGCTATGTATATTTAGCTACTTTAATCTTTCCTCCTAAATCAGTCACTTCAACTCCCAGAGCTCAATGTGAAGTCTGGTATGTTTGTTGCTCTGCTCAGAACTCACTCCATGTTTTTGAAATCTTTCTGGTAATGTGTTCTCAAAAACCTGTCCAGAAGAGAGGTTTACATGTGCTTGTTTTAAAGAAAAAAGAAACCAAAGCCAATGGACTCTATTAATTTTCATTTTCCATGTCTGATTTTGTTCCCAGGTTTTGAATTCAATCTGAAATTTTAAATATAAATTAACATGTGCATTTAAGAGCGGATTAGTAACGGAAAATATTTAGATCCAATTGTGAATGAACACAGTGTTTTTAAAAATGTAAAAACCACTAAGGCTTTTTTATTAAACTTTTCAGAAAACAACTGGAAATCTGTAAAGTTATCCAGAAGCACAGCAGAAGCAAAACAATGACTTGCAACAAGGGAAAAGGCTGACAAATTAAATTGAAACAGTCTTTCAAGTACAAGGCAGATGAGTGGATGCAGCTACAAAGCATAAAGCTGCCTTACTAAACTAAAAAACAATTAAACTATCTGTGTTATTTACAATGCAAAGAAATCAGAACAAGTACCCTGCTGACAGTATACCACTACAGATCAACTCTATCTTGGAGAACTACTAAAAGTTTGAAATTTAGAAATGAAAAGTCAAAGGAGGAGCCAAAAGGGTAATGCAATATTGCTAATGAAGCAAGTTACTTGAACATGACAAAAGCCCCATGGTTGCAGGCATAAACAGTGAGAAAAACATAATCCTATGCAACATGCTTGGTTTTAAGCCTGACAGAGAAAAATGGGACTACAAAGCTGCTAAAAAGCAAAAGGGACAGGAAAGAGTATATGCCCTTTGTTGAAACAACAGAATAAAGCCCCCCAAAAAAGCAATCACAATAATATCTCTGTTCAGTATTAAGCATGTTAAAGAATGATGCCACAAGCCAGTACTATTAACTCTAGTAGCTGCAATAGCAAGCAGTTTCCTGGTTGGTTGGCATATCAGAAGTGGCAAACTCCTCAATATTCAGGAAATGCTTGGCACTCATGGACAAATATTTCTTTTTATGTTTGCATGGAGAAAACACCAGTTACACTAACATACAATTTAGCATGAAGAACCCAAAACTCTGCTTACAAAGGAGATGGAAGAAAAGACTTGACAAACACCAGCAGAAGTTTAACCTGTTGCAAAGGTCTCCAGAAATCTGGCTTCATCTAGTCAGTAACAAAGAACTAGAACCACACAAAGCCAAAATTGAAAGCTGACTCAGTGAAACAAAACCTTGTTATTGAGCAACTCCAAAAACATCATGCCTACCACCAGGAAAAGAAAAGAGGAGGGCGAAGTCTGCATCCTGACCGATTGTCCATGAATCTAAGTTTCATCTGTCTTCTAGTCTTTAAAAGGGGACATTCAATTTTGTTAGCAAAATTGTGGGATAAAGGGCTGTTCTGCAGTTCACTAGGTCACAATAATGGAAGGGATAGGAACTGCAGAAGTATCTCTCTGAGGGATATCACAGCTGAAATCCAAATTTTGCAATTACCTAGGCCAGCCAGTTCAGGGTCAACTGAGCACATTCTCGGCATGTTGCAATTGGTTTGACTGAAACATCATCAGGTGAGATGCAAAACTAGATACAGAAGAAAGCATTTGAACACTGACACCTTGAAGGTTTTTGTATTTGCAGTAGCTGCCATGCTCCTCCCTCCCCTCAAGAAGTAGTGTTTATGAACTGGGATAGACACTGTACAGTTTGTGCTTTTCGGGTTTATTTGTTTGCTCTTCAGTTTTACTTTTAGTGACTTTTTGAGATCAGGGAAAACATTAGACAGAAACATTAGAAAACATTAGAGGGACCTAGACAGGCTGGATCGATGGGCCAAGGCCGAGGGTATGAGGTTCAACAAGGCCAAGTGCCGGGTCCTTCACTTTGGTCACAACAACCCCATGCAACGCTACAGGCTTGGGGCAGAGTGGCTGGAAAGCTCCATGGCAGAGAAAGACCTGGGGGTACTGGTTGACAGCCGGCTGAATATGAGCCAGCAGTGTGCCCAGGTGGCCAAGAAGGCCAATGGCATCCTGGCTTGTATCAGGAATAGTGTGGCCAGCAGGAGTAGGGAAGTGATTGTGCCCCTGTACTCGGCGCTGGTGAGGCCGCACCTCGAATACTGTGTTCAATTTTGGGCCCCTCACTACAGGAAGGATGTTGCGCTGCTGGAACGTGTCCAGAGGAGAGCAACAAAGCTGGTGAGGGGTCTGGAGCACAAGTCTTACGAGGAGCGTCTGAGGGAACTGGGGTTGTTTAGTCTGGAGAAGAGGAGGCTGAGGGGAGACCTTATCGCCCTCTACAACTACCTGAAAGGAGGTTGTAGTGAGGTGGGGGTCGGCCTCTTCTCCCTGGTAACAAGCGATAGGACCAGGGGCAATGGTCTAAAGTTGCGCCAGGGCAGGTTTAGGTTAGACATTAGGAAAAATTTCTTCACAGAAAGGGTTGTCAGGCACTGGAATGGGCTGCCCAGGGAGGTGGTTGAGTCCCCGTCCCTGGAGGTATTTAAAAGAAGGATAGATGAGGTACTTGAGGACATGATTTAGTGGTGGGATGGCAAGGTTAGGTTAGTGGTTGGACTTGATGATCTTAAAGGTCTTTTCCAACCTAGATGATTCTATGATTCTATTAACTGGTAACATATCCCTTTGAGATGAAGGCAATATTCTGCAAATTTACATAGTCACTTCAGAACAGGGGTGGGAGGGACCACCTGTGACATGGTAGTTTTTGGCATCAAACTGACCTTTTATGCCATCTTAATTCATGTTGCAAGCTCAAGTCTTTGCTGTTCACTGCCTGCTCCAGGTTTTAACCAGTAACATGGTTAACTACCCTTCTTCTATCACTCTGCCTCTGAGCTTTGGATATCTTTAAGTATTTCCTATCAGGGCTTTGACTCACAAACAGATGGCACCAGCCTGAGAGACAGCAGATGACTGCCCCTAGCTGTCTGTCCCACCCTGCTCAGCACAGAAATGGCTGAGCTGTTTGTAAACCAGCTGTTAAACTACTGCCTCCTACAGAACATCAGTCTAACAAACAGCCACCAATTCTAGCTCTTATAAAAAGGTGCTCCAGGCCAGATGCTTGTGCAGTGGAAGGGAACACCGGACAACTATGACAGTAGCTCAGTACTTCCAAGCTCTTACTTCCTCACTTGTAAATCAAGGGCCCAGCAGTGTTTTGTCAAAGCAAATATAACTTTGCTAGTTACTATTTTTTATTTCTCTGTCCTCAGTAGTGCTGGGATGCCCTCTCTATTTAGCATCTCCATGCAAATCACACAAAGGTACAAGCTTTTTTCCTCTCCATTCTCTACACCAGTACTGAAGATACCAGGAGATACTGACTCTAACAGTGAATTCTGTGATTGCTTATTTGGTACAAATGCTACAGATATTATTTCTCCCATGGAAAAACATAGTCGGAAAATGTAAGACACAGATCTGTAATACTGTACCCCCATATTATTTTAGCAGGCAACACTTATAAAATTATCCTGCAGGACCTCAGTGTTACCAGAAGGCACCAGACCAGTAAGTTAATGATGCCCCAGACTTGCTGCTTCTAATGTCAACACAATGATTAGGAGAAAAGATAGCATCCCATATCAGATAAGACAGCTTTTCATGCCTTAAGCGGGTAGGGTAAGCAGAGACTGCTTCAATCAGGATGCTACCTCCAGTAATGGAACACATCTAGGAGGGAAAAAGATAATGAAAGAAAAGAAGGCAGCAAAGGCATCAAGACACAGATTGTCAGTGTACAGAGAAGAGCTTGGCTGACTTTGGGGTGAAGTAGAAATCACGTCCACTCAGCAATCAGCAGAGTGTCATCAAAAGAGCTGTGAGCAGCAGGCTGACTCTGAAGAGGCTAGGGAACATGAGCATGAGGCCTGTGTATAGGCTGAAACACACCTTTCTGTGCAATTTTAAATGTATGCCAACAAAACAGGGCAAGTTCTTCATATTGTCTTGGTGTACTTTAGTTTGGTTCAACATGTTTGCTGGTAAAAGCTAGTAACGTTAAACTGGTAACAGTTTGCTTCACAACAAGTGAGAAATATGTAAACTGCACATGGAAGAGATCCTGGGACCTGGAACATCATACCACATGAAAAGAGTAATACCACATGAGCCATTCCTCAGTGGGAAACTGTGAAATGGTTCCACTTCTGTCAAGGAAAGGCGTATATACAGTTCTCTGCAACACCTCGCCCCTTGGTGCAATGAGGTCTGTACAACTCGGTCACAGGACCACTAAACAACTTCCCCTCAGAGGCAGGGCCAGCTCCACATACATCTTGTCTTATTCTGTGAGCTGGCTCATCTGGTGAAGATGAAATCAGGGACTATATTTATTCTCCCTGCCTGGTCATATCTTTCTATAGATCCCAGGCTGGGCCTTGCTTCCTTGGCGTGGATCCTGGAGACTAGTAAGAAAAGGAGGGTATAAATCAGTGCCTGGAGTTCTATCAGGAGCACATTGAACCAACCATCCATGCTGGGAACAGGTGTACTGAAGGCAAGCAGGGACACAGTCCCATTTGGAGTAGTGGGGGAGGGCTTGCAGAAAAGCTGTTAGTTTCTTCTCCCAGAGCTTAGCCTCAACTTTTCACCCTGCAAGTGGGTTATTAACTGCACTGGTGAGCTGCAGAAGGTAAACTAGAGACTTTCCACTAATCACCAGTCCATGGTAGGTCAGGGCCCAGCTAAGTCTCAGTTTCTGTAGTCCATTCTACTTCACTTCTACTTTTGCTAATTTCTTTTCTGGTCCATTTCACTCTCTGCTCTGACACATTCACTCCAAAGCTTAAGTGGTTCAGGGACTGTGCAGACTTTTTAGTAAATGAAGACAGTCTTATGACTAATTTTTCACCAGTTATTTTAGAAGCCACTGGTCATGAAAACTAGTGCATTAATCTAAGCTTAACCATGGGGTGGATTTTCAAGTAATATTTTAATTTGAGTAGCATTTTAAGCAAGCATTGCTTCTGAAAGAAGCAGTCCTACCCTCACCTCAACCATGGCTGTTCATTCCCACTCTCATCATCCCTTCTCTAAGTACCAGCACAAACAGCTGGGCAGCAAAGCAAATCAGGGGGCATATCCAAATTAAATTTCACTATTTCCCCCTTTCTGGTTGCACAAGTTTCAAGCTGGATCAGTTCCCTGGCTAGTTCATAGCACAACCACAAAAATGTTTGTGCCAGCATAGAGCAGGAATTGATGTCTACATCAGAATATTGACACTGGCTGAGCCTCAGGGTGATCAGCCTTGCTCAACATATATTGCTCTGCACAGATATGTTGATTTATGTACCCAGTAAAACCATCCATTGTAGATAAGGCTGTGTAAACAAGACCCCACCCATGCCCCTCTGGTGAGAGCAATCTATTCCCTAGCTCAAGGAGCAATGGCCCAATGGTTGGAGAGAAACCTGCAGAATGACTTGTGAAGTGCTCCAGGGCTTCAGGGCATGGTGCTACCATGATGGGGCCTGCAAAGACACACAGATTGCAATGTAGAGGAGAAAAAAAGCAAGCACTTACTGGGGACTTTGGGGACTTTTAACCAAATATTGTGCACTCTCAGCCTTTGGTTTTTAGTCACAGAAGTACCACGTGGTTTCTTCCACTACCGAGCTAGAGAATCCAGCCCAGACCAGCCTTTTTTGTGGACAAAAATCAAGAGAGAAATTTTAACTGTGGAATAGGTCAAAAATCCAATTCAAAATCACGTCCACCACTTAAAAAGTTGACTTCTGTGGCAGCTGCAAGCCAGCACTTCTCTGCATTCAGGGCTGGGTAGCTAGCTGAGAAGAACCCACAGGTGAAAGACATTCATGCCAGTGCTATAAGAAGGCAAACTACAATGAAAGGGAGCTGTCAGAGAGGTCTGGTTTCTGCCCTTAAGATCTGAAAAGTGTAGCTAGTTAACAAACTGTAGGCGTTTGCTCAACACCAGCAGAGCCATTCAGGGGTTCAGGGGCTGAACTTCTGCCCTTTAGCACCAGAGATGCAGACCGTAACCTGTTAGGATAACAAGAATGTTGGAGACAGCAGCGAGAGATACCATAAAAGACAGACTCAGTTGCACCATGAAGCCAGTATATGGTATCTATCCGAAGATTAGTGCAGTGGCATGCACAGCTCTGGGAACTACCTTCTTGATACTCCCCTGCAAACAACATCTATCATTCCTTCTAATCTGTGCATGTTAAAATCTTTACTGATTTTCCTAAGTACAACTTGAAGTGACCAACTGCATCAACTTGGGAACACTCAAGAGAAAAGAGTTCGTTCAGAACATCATTTGGTACAAGGCAAGTGGCCTGCACAGGGCAAGCTGCCTGGGGTGTTGTGGTGTGCCCTTTCTTTCTCCTTACCATACATCTTGCCTTCGTCTGACAAGATAATCTTCCGCCGTCCACATGGTGGGTAGATGGCTAGCGCTTCCTGGAAGCTCTGCTCAATGTCTGGACTCCACACACCCTCAGCGTCATTGTCAATGGGTTTGTCCAAAGCCTCGCTGCCCCCTGAGTCGTTGCTCCCCTCAGGGGAGGTGGGAGAACTCCACTCGTTGGAGGTAATGGTGCCAGCTAGAAACTCCAAGGTGCCACACGGAGAAGCAGACTCAGAACCTGTGATGACAAACATATCCCATCTGTCAGTCAGAAATCCTCCTCTCTCAGAAAATGAGGAGATGATAAAGCAAGAAAAAAAAAAAGTAGTTAAAAAAACCTCAGTGAGGATGGCTCTTCATGTTTCCTGTGCTTGTTTTCTATTAATCTTGAGATGAAAATCCTTCTGATAAAACAGCCTGCTCCCATATCTCTTTGGTTCATTAACTCTCTATCACTTCCCAATTCTACTCAGATGCTAGGACTTCTTGCCTGTTCCTTTGTCTCCTAATTTCTTTCTCCCTCTGCTGTCATTATCTGTGTAACTGTTATTTAACTTTCTGAAGCATGCATACAGGGAATCAGTCCATGTCAAAGACTGTACAAAATAAAGCAGTGATGAATAATCTAGTCATCGCTGAGCGGTGGGATTGAAATTTTCTTAGATACTGTTTCACTGGATCAGAGTTAGCAGTCGGTGTCATTTTTAACACTGACATTTCTTCTTCTCAAGGATCAGCTGCACTTCCAAAAAGCAATTCCCAGAGCCAGACAGTTTAATACAATGTCTCCCAAATCTCAGCACTATATCCTGGGAGGAGCAGAAGGCACCATGATGAAAAAGATAAAGGCACTAGGTTGCAGGTCAAGAATCCTAGGCACTTAGCCTGGTTCTGCTGCTTATCCTCACAACGACCTTGGGCAAATTCCTTCAATTCTCTATGCCTCTTCTGCCCCCTCATCCTTTACCACTCTCAGGCTATTAGATTTGCCACTGAGCAGGAGCAGAAATTGGTTTCTTATTGAACCTAAGCAGGCAGCTGCTGGCTCTTGAAAATTACAATAAAGTTATGGTCTATTTATAACCGCCTACAGTAGAGACTGAAGTCATTGAGTGAAACCGCTAAAACACCCATTCAGAAAACAACTTCAGGCCATACAGACACTTCCAGTCAACCATACAGAAGACAAATGGCTTCTAAAGACACAGATCTTTCCCTAGCCTTAATCCAAAAGCCTTCATTTATTTTTTTTTTAAGTAGTTTCATTATCTAAGGTACAAAGAATTTTCACAAACCACCATTTCAAAATCCAATTAAATGAGAGTTCAAAACTTCCCTGCATATCACCGCTTTGAGCTGGGTAGCAAGAAACTGAGAATCAGGCACTTTTTGGGGTTGCTTTTGTTTTGTTTGTTTGGGTTTTTTTTGCAAGTGCAACAGAAATATCAAACCTACAGTGAACAAGAGAGTAAGTAGAGAGCTATGAGATGCCAAGTCAGACTAGCTCAGCAGTATCACAGTGATAATGTAAAAAAGGACAGAGGATGAATTTGGACATAGTCTATATCAAGAACTAGCTATAAACAAAATTAGTGCAGTTATGCCAAGCCCCAGTTGGTAAATAGGAAAAGCAAGTCCATTCATTCAACTTCAGAAGTTAAAAAATTCAGAGCTCATAGCTCCAGAAACTTTTCTGATATCAATCTATAAAAAAAACAAACCAAATAAACCAAAAGATGGACAAGAGAGGGAGACGGAGGCACGAGAGACGGAGGCACGAGAGACAAGAGTCAGACAAAAAGCACTGAAAGGCACAGAGACAGACAGAAAGAGACAGAGAGCAAGCACGGAGATAGACGGCGATTAAGCATGGAGAGAGATGGCAAGTAAGCACGGAGAGGGAGACGGAAAGAGAGACAGAGAGGGAGAGCAAGTACGGAGAAACAGAAGGCAAGCATGGAGAGAGACGGAGAGCAAGCACAGAGAGTAAGCATGGAGGGGAAGCACGAAGGGCGAGCATAGAGAGAGACGTAAAGAGAGGGAGAGCAATCACGGAGAGGAAGCATGAAAAGAGACGGAGAGCAAGGACGGAAAGAG